>PVKS010022279.1:0-33964 GCA_004027875.1 Aplodontia rufa | reverse complement strand
CAATATAACAATATAATTTGGTCAATGTCACTTCCCAGTATTGCTCCTTTCCTCCCCCTCTCCCTTCCTGATCCCTTTCCTCTGTTCTACTGATTTCTCTTTGGTTTCATGAGATCCCCATCCTACCTTTCTTTTCCTTTTTTTACTCCTGTTTCCACCTATGAGAGAAAATATATGACCCTTGCCCTTCTAAGATTGGCTTATTTGTTTAAAATAATGTTCTCAAGTTTCATTTATTTCCCTGAAAATGGCATAATTTCATTTTTTCTTTATGGCTGAATAAAGCTCCATTATGTATAAACAGCACATTTTCTTTGTCCATTCATCCATCAATGGCACCTAGGCTGGTTCAATAGTTTGGCTATTGTGAATTGAACTGCTATAAACAATGGTATGCATGTATCATTGTGGCTCTATTCCTAGTTTTTTTGAGGAGCCTCCATTCTTATTTCTACAATGGTTGTACCATCAACAGTGTAAGTGTTCCTTTTTCTCCATATCCTCTCTCATATTTATTATTTTTCATAATCTTGATAACTGCTATTCTGATGGTGTGAGATGAAATCTCAGTGTAGTTTTGATTTGCATTTCCCTAATAGCTAATGACGTTGAACGTTTTTTCACATATTTGTTGACCATTTGTATTTTTCTTTTGAGAAGTGACTGATTCATTTGCCCATTTATTATTATCTGGGTTATTTGTTTTTGATTTTTGGTGTTAAGTTTTTTTGAGATCTTTATATATTCTGGACATTAATCCTTTGTCAGAAGAGTAGCTAGCAAAGATTTTTCTCCCATTCTATAGGTTCTCTCTTTACCTCCTTAATTTTTTCATTTGCCGTTCAGAAACTTTTCAACTATGCAATCCCATTTATGAACTCTTGGCATTATTTCTTGAGCTTAGGGATTCTATTGAGAAAGTATTGACTGTACCTAAAAGCTAGAGTGTTGACCCTATGCTTTCTTCAAGGAGTTTCATGGTTTCTGGTTTAATTCCTAGATATTTGATCCATTTTGAGTTGGTTGTTCTCAGGGTGACAAATGAGGGTCTAGTTTCATTTTTCTGAATATGGATAACCAGTTTTCCCAGAACCACTGATTAAAAAGTATATCTTTTATCCAATGTATGTTATTGGCACTTTTGTCAAGGATTAGATGACTGTAGATGTGTGGGTTTGTCTTTGTGTCTTCTATTCTGTACCACTGGTCTATGAGTCTGTTTTTAGACCGGTACTGTGCGGTTTTTGTTATTATAGCTGTTTTACAAATTGAAGTCAAGTATTGTAATGTTTCTAGCATTACTTTTTTTTGGATTAGAATTGCTTTGGCAATTCTGGTCCTTTTATTCTTACAAATAAATTTTAGGACTGATTTTTCTAGTTCTCTGTATTGGTATTTTGACATAGGCTACCTTAAATCTGTGTATTGCTTTTGGCAGCATGGTCATTTTAACAATATTAATTCTGCCTATCTGTGAATATGGGAGGTCTTTCCATTTTCTTGTGACTTCTTCAATTTCTTTTTTCCATATTCTTTAGTTTTCATTGTAGAGATCTTTTACCTCCTTAAATATCCCTAACTTTAGAATTTTGCCTATCTCATTTTATATAGACTGTTTATTAAGAATTAAGAATGAGATAAATTAAGGGCTGGCCTACTTAGAGTCTAGTTGCCCCAAACCTCAGTCCCTTTTAGAGCTCTCTAGCCATATTCCCCAAGGTGTGATAGAAGTACATTAAGAGTATTTTTAGAAGGAAGATGACTGCTCAGAGCTGGGACTTGCAGGTGGAAAGCAATTGTTGCTTTGAATGTGGGCCACATGGGGAATTGAATCACACAATGTCTTTTTATGATGCCTCACTGCCCACACTTAGATAACCCGAGAGGGGCAGGGATTAGGTTACTGGGGAACATCTTCTATTTCCACCATGCCCCAACCCCAACAGTAATTGAGGAATGACAGTCCTCAATTACTCAATTATAATAGTCCATTGCCCTATAATCAGTAGCTCCATTTTCAGGCTATTAGCAGACATGCATTTCCCCAGCTCTTAGAACCCCTGTGTGTAACAAACAAAACAAACAAAACAAAATAAAACAAAACAAAACATCCTTTTTTCCTATGGGATTTTCCTGGGGAAAGCACCAGTACCTGTTAGAAATCCTTGAGGAAAGAAGAAACCAGATATCCAGAAGGACTTGGGCTGTCCTCTTCTGAGCCACAACTGAAGGAGAAACATATCAACAGACTCTTTATTTCTGAGGTGGTGTTTGTCATAAAAATCAAAATGGTAATTGGAAGGGCCTATCAGGAATAAGTTGTCATCTCTGTTTGCCTGCCTGCCCTGTTCTACTTCCTTATCTGCCAGTTTTTAATGCAAACCCAGAGCCTGATTAGTACAGGGATGGATGAGAGAGGTGGCAATAAAGGCACATCTGATTATTTGGACCCATAATGCATTTGTTCTGTTATCTTACAGTGCAGTCCCATGCACAGCTAAACCCTAAGAATGGCCCAGAATTAAAACTGAGTGTGGGGATAAGAGCCTAAAGAAAATGATATTATAATCAATACAAAACTTTCAAAGTGATGTCATTCTGGCAGTTTCTATTTCTCCAGGCTCAGTTGACCCCTCAATAGTTGTTGACCAGCGCCTCCTAAAGATCTTAGGACCAGCCACATGGGATTTATCAAATCCCGAAGAAGTGAATTTTCTTACATCCACAAATGCAGTCCTCAGAATAAGGTCTTTGACCCATGATCCCAGTGGTTTCAGGGATGGGTATGCTGTGTTGGACCAGAGAGAGGGAACCTGGTTATTGAGGAAACTGTTGTACACCTTTTCCATTTCTTCAGACATCACCACAAATCCAGCAATGGCTTTGTTGAGTGTTTCTAGAGAAGTCTGAAAAGACAGAAAGATTGGTGACCTTTTACAGATATAATTAACAAGTGTAGATGACACGACACAAAGGATGTACTTGCTGGTTTCCATCATTTTTTACACACTGTCTTCTGGGTCAGACTAATATTTCATGCATTTTTGGTGTGGGGGGGTGGTTACTGGGAATTGAAACTCAGGATGCTTTGCAGTGCATTGAGCTACATCCCCTATCATTTTTATTTTGTATTTGGAGGCAAAGTTTCACTAAGTTGCTTAGGCTGGCCTCAAACTTGCCATCCTCCTGCCTCAGCCTCCTAAATTGCTGAGACTAGAAGTGTGTGCCACTGTGCCCAGCTATTCCATGAATTTCCATGTGATCATAGGGGTGTAGCACTTGGGGATATGAAGAGGTTTAGGCAATTATTAGTAAAGTCCAATGCAGTGGAAAGAAGGGAAATAGGAGAGTTGTTCCCTGAGGCTGAGAACAACCAGGGGAAATGCCACCATCTAACTTTCATTTAGGCCAAAAGAAAAATGGGCCTGAGAGTGATTCCTGAACCCTGGAGTATGGGAATGTGAGAGAGAGGGAGAGTGGAAATCACCTCATGCCACTGGCCATCTCTGTACAGGAGGTGCCCACAGTCCCCAGAGTTATAGCAGAAAGGGAGATTCTTAGATGAGATCAATCTTCCAGCTGATATCAGAGGGTCTCTTTGTGCTGAAAACACTTCCTTAAAAAAAATATGTCTTTTACCCTTTTCTCCTCAACACAAGACAGAGCAGCCAGTAGTTCTGGGAGATACTGAGCTGGCACAGCAGTCACAGGGAATATAGGGTGATATTTGCTACCTGGCTAATGACAAAGGCAGAGTATGGAGATTGGGGATGGTCCTTCTGCATTCCAGGTTTGTGAAAATAGTAATATGTTGAAAAAGATGTTAGAGACACAATTTATGATGATTAAACAAACAAACAAAATGCAACGCTTAAGGATCATATGCACATAGTCCTAGAGACAGTTAATGTGTGGATGAAACAAGGTTCAGCATCTTTTTTTTCCTTCTTAGATTAACTGATTGATCCCCTCCTCCTGGTATCTCTCTTCACAAGAGGCAGTGGTGGTGGTGGGGGAAGGTTCCGATTAATTTGTCCTTAGGATCTGAAGAACCATCTGCAATAGAGTGCAGGAAGGAAGGAGGCCTTCAGCTAGGGCTAAGATAGTTTTCCATCTTAGAATGGAAGTGGAAGGTAGCAGAAGACTTACCTAAAATGCCGGGAGAATCACAAAATAAGAGAAATAGAGGGATCAGATTGTTGGGCTTTCTATGCTTGCTTAAGGTAGACAGAGGTCATGGGGCAGATGATGCTCTCCAAAGGAAGCAGACGATACAGATATGTTTTAAATGGGAGAAAACATACTTGAAATACTTTCCTTCCCCTATGACTAGAAACCTCAATAGCAGGGGGTGTCTGCATTCCCAGTACCTGCTCTGTCTCACAGTTCTGAAGTTATCTGGATTAAAGTGAGCTTTCTAGGATGGCAGCCCCCAAGGCCCCTGAGTGCTGTTTCCTTCCCTTGGCCTTTCTGATTGCCATCGCAGTGCTGCCTTGAGGCTCCCAAAATGAGCTGAAGGGGAGGCTGGGGGAAAAGCCAGGGCAAGGCAGGACAGGGCAAAGGTCAGAAGGAGGGAGACTTCTGGTATAGGGACAGCATGCAGGGGCTGGAGTGCCTGAATATGATTCCTAATGCCGCTAAGATCCAAGGCTTGAAAGCTACATTAATTCCACTTGTATATTCTAATATTTACAGATGATTTAGTATGTCATTTACTAAGAAAGCAAAATTGACCAACACACCAGTTCCTTTGTTTTAAGAAGTTCTTTGTTGGAGTAGCTATACTCCTGGGGTATATACAGAAAATGTGCTAAGTATAGTGATAGATACAGATGCCTGAAATTTTGAAGCCCCGAGAAAGGTCTGATAAGGTATCGGGTGTTGGAGGGAAGTGCTGGTGCTCCAGGAACACAGAAGTGACATTGGTCTTGTCTATCTTTAAGTAGGTGAAGGGTCATAATGTGGAAAAAGCAAGTGCCATAATGTGGGTGAGCAGCACCCATTCCTTCCTCTTTCTTAGAATAGCAGCACCCACTCAGTTTTGGCAAACCACCTAGAAACTATTTCCCTGCATCACTGAAACAAACAAACAACACCTCACATTTTTAGGCCCCACCTCAAGAAATTCCAATTTAGCGGGTCTGAGTAGAATCTAGGAAACCAGTTTTTCTTTCTTTTTGAACAAGGACTTGCTATGATGCCTAGCTGGCCTCAAATTCCTGAGCTCAAATGACCCTACTGACTCAGTCTCCCCAGTAGCTGGGACTACAGATGTATGCTGCTGTGTTCAGTTTCAGGAGTCCACATTTTGCAGGCATTCTGTCGCCCACGCTTTGGTTTTCATTTTCTTGCATGACAATGAAAGTGGAAATTGAGAACAAGCACTGACTCTCTCTCAATTGAGTGTGTAAGCCCTTGATCAATTTCTAGTTTGTCAATAGTAATTCTAAGGATACATGTTAGGTTAATGGGGAGACTGAGGATTTGTAATATCACATATCACCAAATTATTATTAGAACAAGGAATATAGACATTTTAGAAGAGGATAAATTCAATAGACAAGCTGGTTCTAAAGAGTTATTAGCATATCCAAGTGGAAATGGTGCAGAGATGGGGATTGAAAACATTAAGCACAATTATATCATACAGTTCCCTTCAAGGCTTTGATACCCAGTAGCAATGATGGAGGTGAGCTCTCATACATGTATTAGCTTTAGCAGATTGTTAAACCGGTCCACTTCCTGGCCAAGAACAGTGGTCAAAGAGTTCAGGCGTCCTTGAGGATCCTTAACGAAAAGGCTCTCAGAAGCACCCTCCATTTCCAGTGTTTCTGAAACACACACAGCTTACTCCTCAGAGATCAATCATCATTGATTTCTGTTTTCATTATATTGTTACTCTAATGTGCTTATCTTAACACTTTTTCTCTGAAGTAAACTTTCATTATTTAAGACAGAGCTTAAGTGTGATAACATTTCTATTGTTTAGAATTCTTTGGTGATTCACCTGTATACATAGAAGCAATCACAGAATGCAAGTTTAAATTCTTATGTATCAGAGGTAAGTGTGTGTGTGTGTGTGTGTGTGTGTGTGTGTGTGTATGTGTTGTACACTTATACCAGTCCATTTTATTTCTTACCATGGGTGTTTTTATCTGTGCCAGTTTGAGGCATGTGGTCTCTGACTCCGAGACAGAAGTGAGTAGGTCCTTGATTGCTTAAGTAAGATAAAGAGAGACTGGCTGTGCTGATGTAGAAGAAGGGACATGAGCAGGAAAGAGTGAAGACGAGTCTTTTCCTTTTCATTTTGGATGACTGTCTGGAGGAGGAGTGGGACTGACAGAAAAGCGGAAGAAGCAGAAGACCTGCATAACTTAGTGGTACTTGCTTGAGTGAGGGGTTTGTCTGAAAGCATCTCTGGACGAGGCTTCATTGGAGGGCACAAGAAGGTATGCTTAGCTTTGGCTGAATGAAAGACAGGGCCTTGAAGACTTCAGGGGCAAAAGCTTGCAGATCAAAGCAGCTATGTGATAGAAAAGGGGCATTCCAGAAACCAGAGGGGCCAGGGACTCATGTCTTTCCCTCTACCTTACAGGCATGTAAGCTTTGATCTTCCCAGCATATCTATATTGTGTCTAGGAGTGTAGGGTTTGGGAGTGGAAGACTGAGAGATATGAGAAACAGCATTTATCCCAAGTTACTAAGATTTATTTAAAAGAACTGGTGGAATTATTAAATATGTTCATGGTTCAACCAGAATTAAAAAAATTAGCTCTAAATTATGAAAACAACCCAAATGCCCCTCACTGGATGAATGGATACAAAGACTGCGGTACATACATACCATAGAGTTCTACTCAGCAATTAGAAACAATGATATCGCAGCCTTTGAAGGTAAATGGATAGCTATGGGAGAAATCATGCTGAGCGAAGTCAGTATAACCCTGAGAACCAAGGGTGGAACGTCTTCACTCATCTGTGGAGGCTGGAGCTAGACCCCAGCCAGTGTAAAAGGTGGGAAACTCTCATGTATTAAACCCAGAAAAGGTGTAGTGACACACAACCTAAGACTTTTGTAGAGATACATTGTGAAGGCCGGGGAAGCGGGGAGGGTGGGAGAGGGATAAGGGTGGGATATTAGGGGGGGTCTAGGGGGTAAATCTAATTTTCAGAATATATATATATATATAATTAGATTTATGTATCTAATATAAATCTAACATTTATATTAGATATATATCATATTGTTTCATTGGAAGCATTTTTGATTGTTCAACAGATAAATTTCTTAATAAAAAAATTAGCTCTTTTTTTCTCCATATAGTCCACCAAATGAAGACTCAGATGAAGAACTACGTGAACTATAAAAATGGAAGGAATTCCATTTTCTTTGCATATTTGAGGAGAGTGGGAGTAAATAAATGGCTCCATAATATGTATATCGAACACCTTCTTAACTACTCAAGATTTGGCTAACGGAAAAAAAAATCACTCAGCAGTGTGGATTAGTACAATCTCTTGGGTTCACAAAACTGTGGTTACATGTACCTAATCTTCCCTGTCTACCATTCCCTCTGGGGGCAATTCCAAACACTCAGCAGATAAACTGCTTATTATTTCAGAGTTTAAGTATAAGTTTCTGAAGCTTGGAGAGAAAAACCTCCTCAGTGTCAATGAAATAAGTTCCAGTTCTCTGAGGCATTCATTCATCTACCCTTTTCTGCCAAGCCCTCTATCTTAAATTTATTAATTAAAAATTGATTCCAAAGATAACTGACTCAGTTTGCTTCAACATCACCTGTACTCTTCACCCAAGTAGACTTTTCTTTAGGGAATGCTTGTCAGAGGCAGATAATTGGCTTCTTCTGAGGTTGCATGGCTCTTTTTTTTCTGGGGGTCTTACAAGTCCTGCCAATGCAGGACTCAGGCACTGACTTTTTTTCTCCCTCAGTTTTCTTTTTCCTATTATCTCTTCTAAACATGAGCAATAGACCTTGGAGTGTAAATCTATGGCAAACTAAAGTATGAGGGTGGCTCTCTTGTGATCATTTAGACAGCTTCCTTAACTCACCAGAAAACAAGGAAAGTGACTTAGACATTTCTTCTGGATGGAGAAAAGTCAAAAGGACTGTCCAACTGAACTTTAAACAATGATGTAAATGTTCTCCCTCTTTGCTGCCCAATATGGTAGTGACTAGTACAATAGAGGAATGGAATTTTAAATTTACTTAATTTAAATTACAATTTTAATAGTCACGTGTGGCTAGGGGTTACTGTCTTGGACTGCAGATATAGAGATTTTTAAATCATGAAGCCAATAGACAAAATCCAGTTAAAGTTATATGAGGCTAGAAACCAATTGGCACCTAATGTTTTTGTCATCTATATGTTGAGGAAATGTAGGCTTCTAGTTTATAAGTGGAGAACTCCATGTCAGAAGAGCTTTCTTGGCAAAGAAAAGTCTATGTAATATGGAGGCTTGAATATCTGCTATCACTCAATTCTTTGAGTTTATTCCTAAAATTCCCATTATAAACAGATGCAAGGAATTATTTATTACCTGGAACTCTGGTTCGGACAGAAGCAACAAGCTCTTGGACAATTTCATCATTGCTTTTCCTCTCTCCACCAGAAGATGATCTTGGCTGAACATCAAGTATGGTGCTGATTAAAGTGTTGGTTTCTTTGTACTGTAATAATGATGGTAAGAGTCAGAACAAGGAAGACTCAAATTTCCAAAAAGTAATTTTAGCATATATAGTTTACTTATAGAAATAAGGAAAACTCTCAAAAACAGGTACATTTTAATTTTTAATTTAACTTAATCATAGTAACACTTAACTTGAGATCTATCCTCTTAACAAATTTTTAAATGTACAATATATTACTGTTGACTATAGATAAAATTCTGTATGCTCACTAGAGTTTATTCATCTTCTTGACTTCATATGTATGCTCATTGATTAGTAAGAAAGATAACAACTATCCTAAATAATCATTTCATTAACTCTGTCCAGCATATTGTTGATCAGCTGGATCTTGTCTACAATTTTAGCTTGGGCTCTCCAAGGTAAAGCACTCTCCTTGGCAAAGTACTTCAATTCTTTTGTCATAAAAACAAACAACAAACAAACAAACAAACATACAGCAAAAAAAAATCACCAGCCTTCTGTAGCAGATTGATCCCACCATGAAGCTATGGGCTAGAAAAGCAGTGTCCACCATATCACTTATATAAACACACCTGATCTTGGAAAGTAAATCTCAGAAGACTTCTATTTTGGCTTTAACTTTGCTCCCAGAAGCATCATTTCCCTTTCCTTTTTCCTCTGTAGGAGTGGAGTTTCTCCAGCAGAAATGACAGACCCAACAGCTGGGCAGGCACAGGCTCCCTCCATTTCTGGACCTATGTGGTCCTTTACGAACAGAACAGCCTCGCCCAGCAGAAATATGAATTCTATAGCAACTAGCTCTAAAGAGTACTTGTCAGGCTTGGGGACACCATCAGGATGCCTTCAGTGGCTCATAAACATAGCTGACTTGGTTTCATTGTCTAAGCAGAACTTGATGTCTGGGACAGCAACTTTGATCTTCTGGTTGGTTGTTATCTGTTTTTCATAGGGACATTAGAGTTCAATCTCATAACAGCTCACTTTCCTTTCAGAGTCAGCTATTAGAAAGTGATGTTTTGACAATACAATACAGAGCTGGTGCTCAGACAGCAGGAGAGATGGCTGCCACATGGGCTGTGAATTTGCAGACCAATCTTTTTCCTTGCCCCTTCCCAGCCCTTTTGTTAGTTAATTAGAAACATCTATGTAAGTATAACTTGTGGGGTAGAGGAAGAAATAATTTTGTGTTAAGACATTATTGATTTCAACAGGCAGAATAATCTAACCTAACATGAGTGTCAGGTGAATGGTAGCAGAATTTACTACTCCATAAAAAGCTACTTTGTCCTAAGGATTGCCATAAACTAAAGGCAACTTAGAAAACAGCACAAGTAAGAAGGATATTCTAATCTTCACTTTTCTTCCTGAAAACAAAACATAAAATCTCCTTATGTGAAAGATGTCCTCCTTGTACCAGCAGAAAAAAAAAAAACCCAAACTCATTCTCATAGTCAAGAACTTGTTGTATAAACAGACCTTGACCACACTAATTTATTTTACCGCCCGACATAATTAAGTTACTTTCCTACAATTGCTTCTCTTTGTTCAACCTAATAACACAAGCATATAGGTTTTACCATGTCTTTGGGGATTCATTTCCTTATATATTAAAATAGTAAGCTTTTTCCCTATATGTGTGTGTATATATATATATTTTTTTTTTTAAAATATATATATTTTAAAGAGGGAGAGGGACAGTGTGAGAGAGAGAAAAAGAATCAATTTTATTTAGTTTTTTTTTTCATGTGGGTTTCATTGCTCTGACACTCAGCTGTGTACGTGGTACTGGGGTTTGAACTCGTGTACTCATGCATGCCAGGCAAACACTGTAATTGCTGAGCCACCACTCCAGCCCCCTTTTAATTTATATTATGTCAGTTTAATTCTCAGGCCCTAAGGGAGTAGAAATGAAAATTTGCTTTCCCTACATAGGCAGGAATGGATCTAATAATAGTCTCACTCCTGCCTGCTTAGCTGTTTCTCTCTCCATGGCTGTCATTCTCTCCTAAGAAGATGATCTTCCATGTGGTAGATGGAAAGTTATGAAGTATCAGGGACAAGGTCACAGATGATTGCAGCATCCCAGCCAGTGATTCTAGAGTAAAGAGCACCCATTCCCCCACTCATATCTGTATATTATCTCAGGAAAAGACTGTCATTTGCCTAGTTTGGGTCCTGTGTACTCCTTGGATCAGTTAGAGTGGCTAAGGGAGAGGGTACTGCCTTTGACCAGGTACATGTCTACCTATGTTGGAAGTCTAATCAGAATTTTATAGAATGGGGAAGGGGTGGTTTCCCCAAAGGAAAGAAGTTAGAGTAGGGAGAAAAATGCAGAAAAATGGAGTAAGGGAGGCTACATAGAAATAACATAAGTGGGGGCTCACTATATACCTTCTGTCCCAGAGATTCTGATACCAATGGTAAATACAAAAATCTACATTCCTGTTACACAGTGCCAAGTACTTTCTTCTACCAACAATGCTGTCCTTCTGCTGTTAGACCTATCAAATCCACACTCACTTTTTCCTTCTCAAGCCCTCCCTTTTCTCCTCACCCTCCTTTTCCCCCTCCACAGCAAACAGTAAGGAGTAAATATTTACAGTAGGTTTAGCCATCAATTTTTCCTCCTGAAAACAGAATAAGGAAAAACATGATGCATTATTCTATCTTCCTGATGAAAGGCAAAGCAATTTCACTGGTAGAGGGCATGAAACAAGGTATCAGTATACTTGTGCTTTTCCTGGAGGTTCCACTGTTGTTTTGTGTGAATTCCCTGATATCAAGACAGACTCCAGTCTCTAACATTTACAGGGTCAAAGTTTGTGTTGAAATATGATCCTTTTTGCTTTGAGGCTAAAGCTAGTTCTCAACCTTTACATAGGTTCAGAGTCCCCAAGAACATACTTCTCATTTCAAGGTTGTGGTTCACCATGGATATCTGTGTAGGGTGGGTGATAAAACTGGAAGGGTAGGTAGTGCCCAGGTCATGAATGACCTCACCATGCTTAGGAGCTTGGATTACCTGTAGGTAGTAATGCAGCATTAGAGGTTCTTGCACAGAGGAATAATATAATCCAGTTTGTTCTTTGGACCTACTACTATAATCTGGGTATTGCAACCATGCTTTTGGTGAACAGTGTTTTAATTTATCTGTTTTGGGCATTTGCAAATGTACTGTTATGATCTAATAATGTATAGATTACCATATGTGATATCACTTGAAAAGGCGTTTTCATTTTTAAATATATTACTGCACTCTTATGACTTAATCACATATAGATTCAAGTCTTTGTGTAACATGTGACAGAGGTGCCCAGCATGGAGGGAGAAGGGCAGCAGAGAAAGGACTATGTTCCCATGTTCTGGTGGCTATACACAGGTAGATTATTGTTATGGTTCAGATATGAGGTGTCCCCTAGAAGCTTGTGTGAGAGACAATGCAAAAATCTACAGAGGTGAAATGATTAGATTATGATAAATGTAACCTAAGCAGTGGATCGATCCACTGATATGGGGTTACTGGGAGGCAACTGTGTACAGGTAGGGTGCGGCTAGAGGAAGAAGGTTGTTGGGGTTGTGCCTTTAGGGCTTAATGTATATTGTCCTTGGCAAATGGATCTGTGTCAGCTTCCTGGTTGCCAGATCCTGAGCTACCTTACTCTGCTACGCCCTCTGCCATGATATTCTGCCTCATCTCGGGCCCAGGGCTATGGAGTTAGCCAACCATGGATTGAACATCTGAAACCATGAGCAAAAATAAACTTTTGCTCCTCTTTGCTGTTATCATTAGATATATTGGTCATAGTGATGAAAAAGCTGAAAACAATTATGGACTAGGCAGAAATCCTGGGAATGGATGAGATGGAGGGGGTTGGCTGATGACAGGGAAAATATATGATCTTAGGATTCTGCAAAGGATCTAGAGAGAATTGTCTAAATTGAACCCACTGATAAAGGCAAGGTGAAAAATTTATTTACTTAAGGATATTAAGTTAGAAAGTTAGTGACAGTTGATTTTCTTTTAAAGAGAGAAGGACAGTGAGAAAGAGAGAGAGAAAGGGAGAACCAATTTTATTTTGTTTTTCATGTGGCCTTTTTAGCTCTGATACTTTGTTGTGTATGTGATGCTGGGGTTTGAACCTGCATCCTTGCGCATGTCAGGCAAGCGCTGTAATCGTTGAGCCACTGCTCCAGCCCCCACAGTTGACATTTTTTTCTCACATATGCAACATAAATAAGTATTCTGAGTTGAAGGGCCACAGACCTGGAAAACTAGGTTGGCATTTTCATGCATTCCAAAGATTTCTGGGTCATCTATCAAAGGTAGATTTTCAATGTAGTCCTTAAATTCTTGTAGGCTGTCAGCCAAGGGTGCAAAATATATGCCTGTTATTAAAAACAGAAGAAAAACATTTCTTAAATGGACTGACTTTATATTGCTAGGCTTGGTTCTTCTCTGCCTCATTCAGGTCATATCTGCCTCTTGTGAAAAGGGAACTGTTTTCCTTAAGTTTACTAGCGTTCATTACTGTGTCTAGTTTTGTTACTTTTTCTTTTCTTTTTTTTTTTTTTAAAGAGAGAGGGACAGTGAGAGAGACAGAGAAAGAGAGAAACAACTTTATTTAGTTTTTCACATGGCCTTCATTGCTCCAACACTTCGTTGTGTACGTGGTGCTAGAGTTTGAACCCGGGTCCTCCTGCTTGCCAGGCAAACGCTGAAACCACTGAGCCACCATTCCAGCCATTGTTACTTTTTCTTGAGACCCTGAGCATCAATTTAGTGCCCTAACTTTTCAGGGTGTCTTCTCCAGAACATTTAAAGATTTGGAGAATGCAGGGATATTGTGCTGAAACATATGCATCATTAAGAGCTCCAAATTTATGACGTGTTAGAGAATGCTTTCACATTTGTTTGATAAACAATGACAACCTTCTCTAATTCCTCAAACCACATGCTACATTTGCAAAACATTGAAATATAGGGTTACTCATTTTTTTTCCTAAAGATGATGAGATACACAGTTGAATCTAATCAGTGATTTACAATTCAACGGTAGGAGCTTTTATGAGCTCACTGTCCTAATCAGATTGCTCTCTCCAAGGGGATTAAGATCATTAATTTACCTGCTCTCTGACCCTTGATGAATTATAACCAATCCATAGATCTGTTTTTTTATTCAGTTTGACATAGTGGAAATTTTCTTTAATTGTATTCAACATATTCTATAATATAACTTTGAAAACACATTTAGACACAACAGAATCAACTTTAGTACAGAAATAATTCAAAGTGGTTTCTGTGTAATATGTATCTCTGTGCTTTTACTATCAAATCAGCTTTGAAAGTATCAAGTGCAGGGTTGGACACAGAGGGTCCCTGGATGGAAAACTAAAAGATGTTGTCAATGGCTTCTTGAGAAAGTATTTTTTTATAATATTGATATGTCATTCACCTGATTCAGAATATCTATAATTCTCTTCTAATGTTTCAGGAGAAAAAAATCTTTTCAAGACAGTACGAAGGCATCTTTGATCCCATGTGTCTGTAACTCTACCGCCATATGTAATTTCACCTGAAAAGAAATTTTCAGTTTCAATATATTATTGTTTGTGTTCTTTAAATTGATAAGAATACATGAACTATAATAGGTTTATTTGGTATTGAAAATGGAAAAGGCACATCAGAATTTCCTCTCATTACCTCCCCCGAAAAAGAACAAAAGTTAATTTTTAGAAAGCAGAAAAACATCTAGTATGTGTACTGTACCCTAATCTTGCTTCCTCCAAATAAAAGAAACGAAAGTCACTGAGCTCTATTTACATATTTCTTCCTTTTCTTGTTTTGCTTAAAAAATATTGAGTTTGAGTCTTATCCCATCCTTGACTATAGGATTCTCACTTTGCATGAAACAGTGCTTCTACTCAGGGTCAATAAATAAAATGGAACCAAACATTTGTAGCAAGACCTTCAAATTCTATACATATCTTATAAATTATGGCTCTCAAGCTAGGGAGGATAGAGATCCAAGGTGACAGAGAACTTGCCTCAGGGAAATTATGGTGGAGGAATTAAAACTTATTGTCCAAAGAGAAGCTACTTTTAGGATGCTTCGTTGCAATCCCAAAATTATGAGTAGGAAGGAACCTTACTGGAGTGATATCTAATGATGATACAATTCTTTGGAAAATTCCAGATTTATTGCTACAAGTCACCATACATCATTGTAGTATTCCTGAAAGAATTTCACTGACAGGGTTGTTGTAAGGGTTTAATCTACTTATTCATGGGAAATACAATAGTGCCTGACATGTAACAAGAGCAATGAAGGTTTTCCCTACTACTATTGGGGAAAATATCTTCCCAGTTTTCTCTGTGTAAATATTCTCTTGATGTGCTTATCGCACTCCTAAATTCACAAAGGAAATTTCAGGAGGCATCATTACCACCATGAAACACTGCAGGGGACACCATCTTCCTAAGGGCCAGGTGGGGGTAAACCAACAATTCTGTGGTCCACAGCTAGATACCCTGGCCACATGGACATACTGACCAGTGATGTAAATCAGTGCATCCCAGGGAATCTTTCCTTCTTGGCAGTAAAGGTTGAGGTTCAGTAAAGCACATTCTCTGTCACTGTCATTAAATTCATAGCAGATATTCCAACCAAGAGGGCCAAACTTCTTTCTCTCCTATAATGGAAAATAAAAAAAGTTTGATGTAAAATTTGATAAAATTAATTTCGTGTAAAATAGTTAAAAATAAAAGGCTAACATTAAAACTGGGCACCTCTATACTGCAAAATCATTAAAATCATGCAATTAGACTTTAGCTAGGCTTTCACCAAACAGGGGAAGCACATTTTCCTTCAGTACTGTGTCCTCCTCATATTTACAAAAGAAAATTTATTTTTAAAGATAAAATATTTCTGTCAAAACAGGAAAAACAATCCCACCAAGAATCTTTATCACAAAAATACTGATGCTATAATCATCTGTCTGATGAGAGGGAACTATGCCCCACTCTTTTAAGAAGTTTGTTCTTCCATGCTATACTATGCTGATTACACACTGACTTCTCCATAGTGATGTTTAAAAAGAAAATAGTTTAGCAACTTAGTGAGGCCCTGGGAAACATGGTGAGACCCTGTCTCAAAAAGAAAAAAATGAAAAGGACTCTGTGTATTTTTTATTTTGAGACAGTGTCTCACTAAGTTGCTTAGGGCCTCATGAAATTGCTGAGGCTGGTTTTGAGCTTGCAATTCTCCTGCTTCAACCACCTGAGCCACTGGGATTACAGGTATGTACCACTGCACTATTAGTTTATAAAATAATACACATCTTTGTTTCTATTAAAAAGCAAAATTGAGTATACCTGAATAATTGCATGAAAGAAACAAATGCCAAATATTATTTGTCTCCATTTTCTTCCAAGGATATTTTCTTCAAAAAACGAAGGTGTCATTTCACTAAATGCTCGCCTGATATTTGCACGTAAGCCTTTTGGAGGCTCATTGGTTACCTGGATTAAGTTGGAACATAACCAGATTTTATAGATTTGCATTATTTCTGAATAAGACACACAGACTGAAGCAACTGAAAGGACACAGCTGTTTCCCATGGAGGCCTTCCTGGCATGTGAGAGCCTATGTGGCATTTTGTTCAGCTGCAGCCCAGGGAGAATATAGCCTGGCAGGGTCCTCAGAGCTAGAATGGTGGAAGCATCTGCAGAAGAATCTCAGACACTTCAATTTGGTATTAATTTTTCCAAACATGGGCCAGAAAGCATGCCAAGGCTTTTTCCATTGGATTTTTTAGTCATCTTAAAATATGACATTGTCCTAGACTTTATCCCATGACATGAGGGAAGAAAGAAGCACTTCTTATTTCTCATTTGTTCTCCCTTATTGGAAACTTCCTGCATTGAAATTTAGCAGCCATACTACCTGTAGGCCTTCCTCTCAAATGCTGAAATGTTCCTTTTCCTGTGGAAGGGGGTATATTCTCATCATTGTGTACTTAACATTTCCTTTTAACAAGTAAGAACTGGAAGAACTGAATAACCAATGGGATCAGAATATGAAAAGATGGTTACTATCTTGGGACTTAATTTCCCTTCTTACTGTCAGTTGAAAGGATATTGACATCCACCTTCCTATCCTGGCCACACAAACCTCAGTGTGATTGTGTGCAGGGTCTGAACCCCCTGGAGCCTCTATACGAACACTCAGAGACTAATTATTTCCCATTCCAACCATATGTACACATTACCTTGACAGAATTCTGAAGAACAGTAACAGGAAATGTAGTAGTTGGCATAGAACTTAGAAAAAGTCGAAAAGTGTCCTTGATAACATGATCTATTTTAAAAGAAGACAAAACAACAAAAAAGGGAAATGTTTAGCTTGTAGTAGCATTTTCTATAAGAAGTAAGAAATTACAATAATAAGAAGAAATTGTTCTGGGGAAGGAAAAATGCTTCCAATTGTTTAAAATTCAAGTTGATTATATATATATAATTTTATAATTATGTAATATATATAATTTTATAATTATGTAATATTTTATAATTATATAATATATAATTTTATAATTATATAATATATAATGTTATAATTATATAATATATTTTATAATTATAATATGTAATTTTATAATTATATTATATATAAAATTTTTTTTTCCAGTGTTGGGGATCAAACCCAGGGCTTTATGCAAGCACTCTATCATTGAGTCACATCCCCAGCACTAGTTGATCTTTTTACAAGTGTATTTAAAATTATTTTAAGATGGAGGTGGGAGGAGTTGTTCTAGACACTTCACACCAGGAAGGTTTGTGAGTTTGGAAGCAGGCATTACATGGATAAAGAAATTAGGCACACATCAATTTTTTTTTTTAAGAGAGAGGGACAGTGAGAAAGAGAGAGAGAGGGAGAATCATGTTTTTCATATGGTCTTTGCTGCTCTGAGACTTTGTTGTGTACGTGGTGCTGGGGTTTGAACCCATGTACTCACGAATGCCAGGCAAACTCTGTAACCGCTGAGCCACTGCTCCAGCCCCACACACATCAATTTTCAATGTGTGAGAAGATATTAAGGTGCTCACTTTAGTGAAAATTGTATAAACATGTTCAGAAAGCCCTGTGGAGAAGAAAGGGAGCCCCACTAGCAGAGGAGTTGCAAAGGAAACAGAGGGAACAGAGTTATAGAGATCCCAAGGACAGCGCTGGTAAGTCAACATACATACTTTCTGAGCTCTGGACACAGAATTTAAGAAAGAACGAAGTTCTGCTTTAGGTTCACAAGGCCAGAGTAAAGTTGGGAAAAATCATCATTCCCATCTCAGGAAGACAGCATGATTTTCTTGGCATTGGTTTTTAAGTAAATATTATGCTATTTTTCAAACATGCCAGACATCCTTCCCTTGGCACTGGCACCCGCACTGGCTAATGCCTCTCCCTGGAGTGCTCCTGCCTCAGATTCCCTCACTTCTTCCAGTCTTGGTCAAAGTCATCTTCTCAAAAAGGCCTACCAGACCACACCATTTAAAATTGCTATCATCCTACCCTCAGGTCATTCTGATCCACCTTACCTTACTCTCCTTTTTATTTTTTCCAAGGCACAGCCACATTCTTTCATATCATATAAATTACTAGTTTATTATGTGTTTTATTCATTATCTGTCTCCTTCCACCAGAATATAAGGGCATATTATCTATAGGTGGTTTTGTTCATGAACATACATGTGGAGTACAGACCGTGCTCTGCTCCAAGTAATTCCATTTTGGAAAGAGTTTGCCAGAGCTTTTGAGTACCACTGCCAAGGTAAATAACTCTACATTTCATATGTACAGGTAAACAACAATCCAGCAAAACCTTAGGCACAAATTGATCAACAACTCATTCATGCTAATAAAAATTAACTTATCAAGTTAAAAAAGCAGATAGACACTTGAGCATATCAAATCATATCAGAAACACCAGATGCAGGCATTTTCAATCTCAGTAGATATAACACCCTCACCTAAGATCCGTGAAAGGAAGAGCACCCCAAGACTGGACATGGTGGCACTCTGTCCCTGTCAGCTGGTCATTCCTTTCCAGGAAAATCATCTGAGTGACCAACTTCTAATTCTCTGTCCCTGGGTTTTTGCTCAGCACAGTTTCTCTTGCTGGTGAGAACAACACATGGCTCATTTCAAGCCATCACTGAAACTGCCTAATGTCTGACCCTCTTCTTGACTCTGTGAACTGGTTTGTTAAACCTTATCTGACCACTTACGGTGATCATCGGGTTTGTATCTGCTCTCTAATTTTACTCTTGGTATGACTTTTGGAAACTCTGGAGTCACTTTAACCCTTTTTTAACCTTTCTGCAACCCATAAATATCGTTTTCTGAAGCTTGAGTACAATAGATATTAGTAATTGAGATTGGAATTGCCTTGATTGAACTTGCAATTGCCTTGATTGTGACTCCTAACGAATCCTGAGTATGTTGGGGAGTCGAAGCTGATAAAAGTGATACAGTTTGTGAGTTTGTGGTTTGTCAATAAATTCTGACATTGTGGAAAGACACAAACATGTCTGATCTATGTTAATGGCACAGCTGACTCAGGACATACTTTAAACATCTGGAATGGTGCACAGTACATAACGAGTTCCGAAGTGTTCATTGAATGAGTGACCACAGATCAAAACTGAATTTATGTTTCTTGGTTTGGTAATTTTAATTCATGAGCTATATGAAACAGTCAAAATTTAAAATTAGTTCTAGTATAATTCTGGGACAATACTCAGGTTGTTTGCATGGTAAAACAATTAGGCATAGGAGTAAATAGCAATCAATCTTTAGGACTAATGATTTCACTTAACCAAGAAAACCCAAGAAAGAAAAGGCCAAGTGTGGATAGTCATTTTTTCCATACTTACACTTTTTTCCATTTACAGTTGCAAAAGTGTCAAGCATTTCTGAACCTAGGGCCTTCAGCATGCTAAGCATGTTCTCTACCACTAAGCTCATATGCCCCAACCCAGCATCATGTATCTTATTAGTTCACAGGTATCACAGAGATTTAGAGCTGGAAGAAAATCTTAGAAATCATCTTATTAAAGGACTTTTAGCAATGATGATCAGAAGTCATTTATAGCTGCAGTTTCAGAGAAAAGATATGGCACACATAGTCATGAAGCAGTGGGGCAAAATGCTGCTGAGGTCTTAAAACTTCAAGTCTACAGTTCTACAGTTTTTGTTTTATCTGTTTTTATTTCTTTTCCTTTTTCATTTAATTTACTACCCCAAATGCATTTTATTTTATACTGGTTCAAATTAAACATCAGAACTTAATAGTTAGCTTATAAATGATTTCAGTTAGAGGAGGATTTTTTTTTAACACACTTTAAGGTTTCATGAGCTGCCAACACTTAAAATCCACAATCAGAGTTTCTTCAGCCTGTCTGGTCTCCTTGAAGAACCAGTGAATGCTTTTGTCTGGATAGAGTGAAACTGATTGACATGTCCATGTAGTGCCACTGCAGTACCACATGGAAGTGGTAGTCAGGAAGCAGGTCATCTGTTATTTGTACTGAAAAAGAGTGGACCAGGTAGATTCTAGATGGTAGACACAAATGACTCCTTGTCCTTGTTGGAAGCAGTCTGCAGAAGGCAGGGATGGTGGTAGAGCTGGGGCCTAGAAGTGAGGGGCTTTTAGGAGAAAGTGGCTTGGTAACCAATGAAGGCTACCAACTCTCCAAAGGAACATTTCCTCATCTTGAAAGCACTGAGTAAAGTGATTTTCAAGACTGATTGTAGAGTTCTCACATTCCCAGAAAGCTTTCTGAGAGCCCCCAACAAAGGGCTCTGGATGTCCAAGGACCATTGTTGGCGCTCCCCCAAGGTCTTCCAGTTCTGTATTTCTTTTATTTTATAGAGAAAAATTTAATTACCTTTCTTTGACTTAAGTCTGTTTTATAATTTCTTTTTGTCACTCCACAGATAATATATTTCTAATTCAAGTGCTCTCCCATAAAAGTAATATGAAACAGAAGTGATCCAATGGATCATCCCCTTATCTTGGACTTGGAGTCTGAGATCTTTTCAAAAAAGTTTTTTTTTAAAGAAAGAAAGAGAGAGAGAGAGAGAGAGAGAGAAATAATCAAAATGATCAGTTTTGTTTATTCTTCCATTGGACCTTTGTTTCTCCACCACTAGTTGTGTACGTGGTGCTGGGGTTTGAACTCAGGTCCTCATGCATGCCAGGCAAGTGCTTTACCATTAAGCCACTACTCCAGCCCCTTGAAGAACATTTTTTGAATCCTGGTTATATAACTTAACTAAACCTGCCTAATGTTCCAATTTCTCATTCTATAATAAGAGGAAACACAATACCTCCAATAAAGGTCTACTCTAAGGACTTGATAGAATAGTAGTATTATGCAAATGCTATGTGCTCAACATACGTGGATCTGTGAAGGATTTAATTAGCTCTTCCATTGCCAACATCCAAGAAACAGCAAGATGACAGTTTTGCAAAAATACCCAGTTTCCTGATTTCATTGCATCCTTGATCATCTTCTCAGCAATGGGTCCTTGTCCTTGCCCCAGTGAAATTGACTGCACTCTGAATTGTAAAACAATAACAAAGATTATGTTATACTATTTAAGCAATACAGATACTTTTAAAAATGTAAATATGGTATGAAAGATTTTTGTCTGTATACACATACATTGCTATTCCCAACTCTGACTGATGTGTAAAGATTTTTAAATTCTTTTGTTTTTAAAACATTTTGATGATAATACACACGTAGAAAAGTACAAAAGCCAAATATACAGCTCTATGAATGACCACAAATGAACACCTGTGGTTGAGAACTTTGCTGATACTGCATATTGCCTATGTCCCTTTCTACCCTCCAAAACTTACTGTTCTTTATTACTAAAATTAACAATTGTCTTAACTTCTAACAACAGTATAGATCCATTCTGAAAAAAAATGATAAAATTTAAGTGTAACATATGTACAGAAAAAGTGTACAAATTCTTAGTGTACGACTTAACAAATTCTCTCAAATGTGCACATATACCACTGTTCAGGTCAAAAACTAGATCATTATCACTGTCCAAAAGCAACAGCAGTGTAGAATTCTAATACTATAAATTAATTTTTTATTTTTGAATTTTATATAAATGGAATCATATAGAACATTTTCCTTTCTACTTGTCGTATATCAATCAACATTATTTTTTTAGATTAATTCATGTTATTGTAGTTAATGCATTTTTCATTGCTGCATAATATTCTAGTGTATAGCTAGGCTATAATTTATTAATCTACTCTGTCCTCAATGGATATTTAAGTTATTTGTGGTGGTTGGTTATTATGCATAATGCTTCAAAAGCGTTTCGTATATACATTTTGATCTATGTTTGCATTCCATTTTTTGTGTGAATGTTTCTTAAAATGGTACTATTGTTTGACAGAATATGTGAACATTTACCTTTCGTATCATATCAAGCCGTCTTCCAAGATGGTGTTGCCATCATATGACTCCACCAGCAGTGGATGAGAGTTCCTGTTTCTCCACATCATGGCTATCATCTGGTAGATGTGTAGTGGTGTCTAATAGAGGTGCAAGGTCCTGGGTCAATTTATATTTTTCTCTTTTTAAAAAAATTGACCATTTGGCTACTTCCTTTTTTTATCTTTTGACCCCACCTTTTTCTTTTCATTTTTTATCCTACCCAGACCCAAACTCATTTGTTTGTGTGTAGTTTTAATTAGTAGACATTATCTATATTTTGAGCAAATTTTGGTTTATAACAATTTTGTGGAAAGAGTACAGACAGTTACCATGTATCCCCTTCTCCCAGTTTCCTTTTCATCAACATCTTCCATTAGTGTGATACATTTGTTATAATCCATGAGCTAATATTGATATAGTATTTTTTAAAGTGAGAGAGTTAATTTTTTCATCTGGATTTTGTTTTTCCATTATTTATATATGTACATGGTGCTGGCGATTGCCCCAGGACCTTGCACATGCCAGAGAAGTGCTCTACCACTGAGCCACCTCTCCAGCTCTTTGATATAATATTTTAATTAAAGTCTGTAGATTATATCAGGGTTCACCCTTCAGGTTGTACATTCTGTAGAAGTTATCTGTCTTTTTTTGTATTGATTTCTCAGATTTCTTTAGGTTGATATAGACTCTTTATTATATTTACTGAAAGTATTTTCTCCTACTCTGTCACTTGTTTCTTTAAAAAATGCTCTTAATACTACTTTTTATGAATAAAAATTTTAAATGTTAATATACTTGTCTTAATTTATTTTTTGAATGCTCACTTTTTTGCATTAAGAAAAATTTCCATACCCAGCATGATACTATCTTGTATTTATTGTTTTGCTTTCTATGTTTAGATCTATAATCCATCCAAACTGACTGATATGAATGGTGTGAGATACACACAGGTCAAGAGTCTTTCTGTGTGTGTGGCCACCCAACAAATTCAGGACCATTTGTTGAAAATATTCTTTTTTTTCTTTTTCTTCCTGTTTCTGTGATGTCACTTCTGTCATAAAAGGCATCCCAATGTACATGAACTCATTTTTGATTTCTCTATTTTCTTTCATTCATGTTTGTCTGGCCTTGCACTAATACCACAATGTCTAAATAACTCTAGTTGTGTTAAAACAAGTTCTTTTACCTTGTTTTTATTCTTTAATAATGTCTTAGTTTTTTAATTTTTTTTTAAATTAAAAATGTACAATTCAGTGTTTTCCAGTACACTCACAATGTTGGAAAACTGTCACTGCAGTCTAGTTCCAGAACATTTCCACTACCCCCAAAGAAATCTCATATCCACTGTGTTAAAGATCTGAGGAAAAATAGTGTGTGTGTGTGTGTGTGTGTGTGTGTGTTTCTTCCCAAGATACAGGCACATGTATTTAATGGGAATCAGTTCATGTGATTGTGGAGACCATGAAGCTCCTTGCAGAATGTGCCCTATGCAAGATAAAGAATGAGGAAAGCCATTGACATAATTCATACCATGTTTGAAGGTCTGAGAATCAGAATGCACCAGTTCACATAATAATATCCCAGCTCAAGCGGAACATTTCTTCAGATATTCTTTCTACCCTTTCTCTATCAATTCCTTATACTTTTATTTCATGTGTGTGTTGGTGTACTTGGTGGTGCCTCTCATGTCTCTTGGGCTCTGTTTCTTTTTCTTCGTTCTTTTTTTCTTTCTGCTCTTCAGAGGTTGAGGAATCTCCATTGACCTCTTTCTGCCCACTGATTCTTTCTTCTGCTTTCTCATGCATGTTGTATCCTTTCGGTGAATTTTTCATTTCAATATTATAATTTTCACCTTCAGCATTTCTACTTTGTTCTTTTTTTTTAAATAAATTCCCTTTATTTATATTCTCTATTTTGGCAAGACATAATTCTTTAGTTGTTTGTTTGTGTTTTCCTTTAGTTATAATGAGCATATTTAAAATAGTTGTTTGAAAGTTTTTGTCTATAATGATTCCCCCTCAATTGTAAGTCCATATTCAACCAATTAAAAAAAGAAAGTCTTCATCTATCAAATATTGCATGCTCTTGGTTATATGTGAAAATGAAAAAGAAGTATAGAATTACCATGTCCTAAGAAGGGTGTGGGAAGAGAGGGTTGAACAGCAGATAGATCAAGAGTACAGGGCTGCTACTGGATAGGAGGAATGACTCCTTTCGTTCCTCAGCATGGTAGGAAAACTGTGGTTGACAACAATTAACTACTTCAAAAGGGTAATAGAATTTTGAATGCATCCAACACAACAAAATAATAAATGTCTGAGGTGAAAAATATACCATTTACCATAATTTGATCATCATATATTGTATACATATATTGAAATGTATGCAACCCATAAATGTGCACAACTAGTGTGTCATTTGAAAATGAAAATATATAAAAATAATTATATTTTGTCTAGTAGGTTCAATGTCTACCATTCACCAGTGTCAGTTTCCATTAGTTTTTTTTGTTTTTTGTTTTTCACTATTTTTATTCTATGAATGGGCCATACCTCTTGTTTCTTTGGATGTCTTAGAATGTTTTTTGAAGAATGGACATTTGAACATTATTATGTGGCAATTATGAAAATCAGATTGTTCCCTCTCCAGTATTTGTTACTGCTACTTATGGTTTGTTTAGTGACTTTGGTGCCTCATTTTTGTAACAACTGTATTATTTATTGTCTGTTGGTACTGACATGTAGACACTGACATCTCTGGTTGTAGGTTTAGTAATCAGCTAGTAATTCAATAGTGATTTCATTAAATGCCTAGGGTGACAACTCTCCCAGATTTGCATGTGGACTCTGTGTGTCTTGGGTTATCCCTTTAACACTTAGCTGGGCTGATAAGAGGGAACTCATCCTTCTGAATGTTGAGTTGTGGCACTGCACTTTTCTGGACACTAAACTCAAACTGAAACATTGGCTCTTGAGCCTCAAGTCAGCAGACTTTTGGACTGGAACATATATCAAACATCTACTGGTTCTCAGGCTTTTGGCCTCATACTGAATCATCAGCTCTCCTCAATCTCCAGCTTGTTGAGGGCAGATCTTGGGACTTCTCAGCCTCTATAGTTGTGTCAACCAATTCCTTATAAATTTGTGTGTGTGTGTGTGTGTGTATGTGTGTATGTATGTATGTATATGTATACATATATGCATATATTTATGTGTGTGTGTATATATATGTGTGTGTGTGTGTGTGTGTGTGTGTGTGTGTGTGTGTATGTATATATATATGGAATGAAGGTTTGGTCCCCAGGTTGGTGCAGTTGGGAGGTGAAGTCCTCAGGAGGTCGTGTCTAGTGGGAGGTCCTTAGGTCATTGGGGGGGTGTGCCCTCAAAGGTGATTGTGGGATCCGTTTCTTCCTTTATCACTCTGTTTTACAGGAGCAATGTTTTGCTCTGCTACATGTTTCTGCCATGATGTGCCACCATTGCCAGGGGCCCAAAGAAATGGGCTAAATGATCTTGGAATGAGACTTCCAGAAGCATACATCAAAGTAGGCTGTTTCTTTCTGTAAGTTAGTTGCCTGAAATGCTTTGCTATAGTGATGGAAAGTGCTCTCTCTCTCTCTCTCACACACACACACACAATTTCTCCTATTTATTTTTGTTTCTCTGGAGCAGCCTAACTAATGCAGACCATAAACTCCAAATGAAGAGATTGGATACATCATCCCCCTGTAATTCCCAGTCCAGGGACCAGGCCACATCAGAGCTGGAGGCCATCATGAGAAAGACCCAACTACTCAGGAGGTAGAGACAAGAGGATTACAACTTCAAGGTCATTTTGGGCAATTTAGAGACCCTGTCTCAAAAAATAAAAAGGCCTGGGGTTGCAGTTCAGTGGTAAAAGCACCCCTTGGTTTAGTTCCCATTAGTGCAAAAAAAAATCATTAAATGCTAAAAAAGTTTTAATCACTATTCAACTTCATTATTACACTTTAATATTTTAAGCACTCATTTTTCTGCTCAAATGAAATTTATACCTGCTTTTATGACTTACTAATTTTAATAACATGTGTAGTAAAATATTAATGTATCTTATTTTTTTGGTAAAGAATACCTGAAAGATAGAGTTGATGCTCCACAGAAGGAAATAACAAAGACAAATTAACAAAGAGATAAAAACTACACAATGTGACCTTACCGATCTGAATACCCGCTTTCCCGGGCGAACCTCTGAAATGCACCCATGGGATCTGAGCCTGTACTTAAGATGAATACCAGTGGAGTGCTACATGACATGTCTTGATACAGTGTAGCCAGGTCCACAGGTGGCGTCTCTATAAATTGTTTTCCAAGATTGTCTATCACAAAGTCTGTAAGAGCAAAAACCACCTGAAAGTAGAAAAGAAAAAAAAACAACCTTAAGAAATTGTGTGCTGGATGAGGTTCATTCTTTTATCCTAATCTTCCTCTTTTACTTCTGGGGCAGGGATGCTCTGTAATTTTGCATTTATTCTTTTGTGATTGGTAGATTTCTTCCTGTGGATGTAATGTGGTAGATTTGTATGCCAACATCTGCTGACATGGTTTTCATGACTTCACTGAGCAAGATGAACTTTTAGATAAGAAGAAAGCCAGTCATCATTCTATCTATGGTAGTTGCTATTTATCTCTCAGGGCTACGTTCTAAAACCTCCAGTGGATGCCTAAAACCATGAATATATTACTTGACCCTGTTATACAGCTTTTTTCCTATATACCCACAATAAAGTTTAATTTTAGGCATATTAATAGATTAACAATAACTAATAATAAAGCAACAAAATAATAATACGAATTATGTGAGTGTGACTCGCTTATAATATCTTATTTGTGTTCACCCTTTTTCTTATGATGATGTGAACTAATGCAAAGTTTAGATGATGAGGTGAGGAGAGGTGGTATCCCAACTTTGTCCAGAGCAATGGCTTAGTATCCTATCCCCTTTTATGGCCAACTGGGGAAAGGTATTCAGGTGCTCATCCATTTAAGTTAGGATGTGTTGTGGCACATCCTCACCTAGCATATGAGACACAGCCTCACTTGGATTAGGCAAAGTTTTCTCAGATGTACATGAATAGCACAAGAAATAAAAGAAGAAAATAAATTATCTGGACACCAAAATTAAAAAGAAAAGTTTGTGCTTCATAAGACACCATAAAGAAAGTGAAAGACAAGCAACAGAATGGGGAAACATTTTTTTTTCAAATCATATCTGACAAGGGGTTCGTATCTAAAGCTTATTAAGAACTCTGAAATTCAATAATAAAAAACCAATAATACAACTAAAATACTATGGGATTTGAAAAAAAACAGCTCTACAAATAGCCAGTAAGCACAAGAAAAGATGGTCAACATCATTAGTCACTAGGGGTATAAAAAACAAAACTACAAGTTATCACCTCCTACTCACTAGGATGGCAATTCAGTAGTCCCCTTTATATGTGTAGGGTATGTTTCAAGACACCCCAGCGGATGCCTGAAACAGTGAATGTTACAGAGTCTGTATGTCCAATAATTGTTAAGCAATATCTATTAATAAATGAGTATTGTATTCAGCATAGATAAACAAGACCAAGGGATGATTCACATCTCAGGGAGGGTGTAGCAAGAGTGTGAGATTTCATCATGCTACCCAGAGCAGTGTGCGATCCAAAAGCTATGATTTGTTATCTATGGAATTTTCCATTTAATATTATTAGACTATAATTGATCTTGGGTAATGGTAAACCATGAGTGATACTGTGGATAAAGAAATGCTACTGCAATAAAAAGAGAGGTAATAATAAATGTTGTCAAGGATCTAAAGAAATCATAACCCTCATATACTATTGTGGGAAAGTAAATTGTGCAGCCTCTTTGCAGCTCCTCAAACACAGAGCTGCTTCATAATTCCATCATTCTACTCCTAAGGTATACATCCAGGAGAAATGAAAATAAATAACACACAAAATCTTGTAGAAAAATATTTAAAGCAGTGTCATTCATATAGCCACAATGTAGAAACAACACAAATGTGTACCAATTGTTGAAGGGGGAAATATGACATATCCATGTTATAGTATATTACTTTCAATAACAAGGAAAGGAATACTTACATGTGATACAACAGAGACAAATCCTGAAAACATTAGGCTAACTGAAAGGATAAATACAAAAACAAGAGCATGTAAATCTATAAAGACAGAAAGATTAGTGGTTCCTTCAGGCTGGTTCCAATGATGTTGGTGGATGACTTTAGGTGAGGGGTACCTTTTTAGGGTAATGAAAATGTTCTAAATTGATTTAGTGATAATGCACAATTCCATGAAGATACTAAAAGTCATCAAAATGAATATCTTAAGTGAGTAAAAATTATGATATATGAATTATACTTCAATAAAGCTATTGAAAAAAATCTCTTGAGGGTCTTTCTACACATGATCAGAGACTACATTGACAATAGCTTAGCTGGCATCATTTTTTAAAACATTTTCAGTAATCAAGTAACTCTTGATTAGTCTCTATAATGTATATTTTTATTTTTTTATTTTTTGGCAAGCAGAGTTCCATGCAACGATGAGAATATAGTGGGGAATTTTTCTTTCATGGGATATCTTGCTCAGATGAAACAATTAGCACATAGTGGAATTAACATTCCTACAATTGGTAACTCCCAAGTTGGGAAAATCTTATAATTGGTGCTCTGAGTGAAAAGAGTTCATCCTTCACAATCGTGGTGATATTATGGTTTTTTGTAAGAGGAAACTGAATCTCAAATTGTCACCTTCCTTAGGTAGAGGAAGACTGGATTGAAACATTAGTTCTGTGGAGGAGAGAGTCCCTGGTGGATTTAACCTTAGAAACTAATAATGTAGTTCTCAAAATGGTGTTCATCCCACCGTCACTGACTCCCAGAAGCTCCTGAGATTCACCTTACTCTGCAGGACAGCACCTGGATTCCCATGGTAGGACAAAGCCCCGAGTGTGGGGGAATATTATCCCCTGCTAATTCTTTACCTCCAAAGGAATAACGAGGTCCATTAACGAATATAAAGGAGATCTTAGCAGAACTCTGCCCGCCCGGTGGTGGTGGGGGAGCTACTCTGGAGGGCGGAAACGGAGCAAGGGAGCAATCAAATACCCTAACCCCGGCCGGCTGTGAACTCCCTGATCTGACTGCTCTTAATTTACCTAATCTTGCATAAAACACTGGGAATTAATTGTTCACATTAATGAACTTGTAGCTGTTTCTGCAGCGGCGCACCACTGTGACGGTTCCCTGAGGGCGGGGCGGGTTGCTCAGCAAAAAACAAACAAACAAACAACAACAACAACAACAAAAACTTCCTGAGCCCTCAGACTTCGCAGCCAGAAAAACCAGAATCTATTGCCGGGAGATTGGGCCCTTTCCCAAAGAGTCTTTGTGGTGCTGGGAGTTCCTGGTACACTTCCTGCCGCTGCCCCCTGGGCCTGTGAAGGAGAGGTTTCGGGTTACAAGTGCTGATTTTAAAGTCCTTTAACACAAGTACTCACACCAGCACCAGCGTGGGAAAGCAGGGCGGGGCCTCAGTCCCCACGATCAGAAGCAGAAGTTACCACACCCCCCACCAACTGGCCATCTGCCCTGGGGGCTATAGGGACCTGTGATTCACCTCTTGAATCAGCTTGAAAACCTCTTGGCTGGTGACCTTCTGCCCTTCGGAATGCCCCCCTTCTCACCCAAATAGGAGGAGCCTATGAACAGAACTTGCTCCAGCAGGGCTCATCCCTCTATAGGGGATCCTCTGCTTCAGCCTCTGCTTGAAATCTGCCTCAGGAAGTTTTGAATATATGGGGCAGCATGGGCTTCCCCTTAGCATCTGAGCTCCTTGCACAGCCAAGGCTTCCTAGGCCTGGACCTCTCTAGTAGGGCGCCTCCTAGTGCTTGCAACTGAGAATCACATAAGCACTGGCACGATCTGGACAATCTTCTGAGGATTTCAGTCAACCCCACAGAGCAGGTCTTGGGACTTCTGAAGATCACAAGACACGCAGAGTGGGTCACCAGTGATCCTGAGGAAGCGGGTCTCAGGCTGGTCACTCTCCTTGGATCAGTCAGAGACCCACTCATCTGCAATAGGATCAACTCGATTGTCTACAACTTCTGAGCCCAAGAAATATCTAGAGTGTGGATCTAGAGTGTGGATTGGCAGAAAGCAACCATGTCAGGATTACAACCCAGGGAGAGCTGAATACCCCTTTGCAACAGAAAATTTTGAGGAGATCCGCTAAGAAAAACCAGGCCACTGGACTCAACCAAACTGTTTCTCCCCCGACAAGCTCAACTGTGAAGAATCCCCAGCTTGATGTCAGCTTTGAACACACCACCCCATGATACATACTTCCTGACCTAAGGGCCAGAAAATCTCAGAACTTTACCAACTTGTTTTGTGCGTGTGTGTGTGTGTGTGTGTGTGTGTGTGTGTGTGTGTTTTCATTTCTTCATTTTTTTCTTTTTAATTTTTTAAATTTTTTTAAACTGGAATCTGGCTGGAATATAATATTTTTAAATTTTTAACATTACTGTGGGTTTTTTGCTTTCTTTTTCTTTTTCCTTGCTCCTTTCTCGCTTTACAAATAATAGTGAATTTGGTATTAGTGGATGTAAATATTTATCTGTGTGTATGTATTGGTGATTGGCTCTTACTTTCTTTATGTCTTATTGAACCCTACTGCTAACCTCTTCCTCCACTGTACTCTGGTAATCCCTAAATATAAGCATCTTTCTCTCAATCTCACCCCAAGTCTTTACCCTACCCACACCCCAGTTCTATGTTTTCCTTAGTCCTAATAGAATAACCTACTACCCCCTAATCTCTAGTTCCCCTATACTCTATAACAGGTGTGATTTTATACCTCCCCAATTCACCTCTTTGACTTCCTAGTCATTCCTTCTCCCCAATTTCAGAGAGACCCTAATACCTGAAGAAATAGATATGCTTCAAAATGGGTACTTGCTTGGTATCATACTACACAGTGAGAGTTCTCTCAAAGAAAGCTGCTACTATTAGTGCTAATCATCAGCTCATCTGTTTTACTTGAAATGGACTAGTATTTGCACCTATAGCCTCTCATATTCTCAGAACCATCTGGCATCTTTAGGTCTGTATTCACCAAATAGCTCCCCTTCACAAAGAAGCAAAGTCATAAGAAGCTCCAATTACTCCAACAAGAGTAACAAGGCTGAAATAAAAGGCAAGCTCTCTGACTCAGAAAATGAGGAAAAGGAGAAATAACTCTAGTCCTCAACCCCAGAGCTCTCCACCCAAGGATCCCATAGCCAGGGCCCTAGATGAAAACCAAAGACATTGTATCAGCATTATGATTAGTAATGCAATCAAACAGTTGAGGGAGGAAATAAGGAAAGAGATCAAAGATCAATTTCAAGAGATGAGAGACAAATTCTACAGGGAAATTAAGGATCAATTCCAGGAGATGAAAGATCAGCTGTACAAGGATATTGACATTCTGAAAAGAGAGGTAGCAGAGCTATTGGGATTGAAAAACACAGTTAGCCAATTCAAATCTTCACTGGAAGACACCAACATCAGAGTAAACTCCACTGAAAATAGAACTTCAGCGCTTGAAGAACAAGTATCGGAAAATGAGGATCGACTAAACAATGTGGAAATCAAAGAAGAAAAACAAGATAAACAGCTTATATTACATAATTGGAACTTCCAAGTAATATTTGATTAGATGAGGTGTAATAATCTGAGAATCATTGGCCTGGAGGAAAACTCTGAACAGTAAACAAGAGTTTTCAAGAACCTTTTAAGCAAAATCATAAGTGAGAACTTCCCTCATTTTGCTATTGATCCGGAATACCACAACCAAGATGCTGACAGAACACAAAATAACCTAATCAATGGAGAAACTCACCAAGACATATCATATACAAATTGAATAACAGAGAAATTAAAGAGAGAATTCTAAAAGCTGCTAGAGGAAAGCCCCAAATCACATTCAGAGGCAAACCAATTCGGATAACTATGGACTTTTCAGAACAAACAATGAAGGCCAGAAGAGCTTGGAACAATATCTTTCAAGTGTTAAAAAACAACAACTTTCAACCAAAGATAATATATCCAGCAAAACTCAGCTTCAGATGTGAAGGGGAAATTAAATACTTCAATGATAAACTCAAGCTAGCAAGATATATGAACACAAATCCGGCTCTACAGAGCATTCTCAAAGATGTTCTCCATTCAGAAGATAATGCCAATGATATGCTAAATCCTTAAACAAGGGTGAGTCAATAATCATACTATACAAAAACTGACTTTGAAGATGACTCAAAACTCTGTAATCTATACAAAGTATGTGAACCAGACTCCCATATCTATTCTATCCTTGAATGTGAATGGTCTCAATGCTCCAATTAAAAGACACAGACTGACCCACTGGATCAAAAAACAAAATCCAACAATATGTTGCTTGCAAGAGACACATTTGACACTCAAAAATAGACACAGGCAGAAAGTGAAAGGATGGCACAACATCTACCAGGCCTGTGGCCCAAAAAAGCAAGCTGGTGTAGCAATTCTAATATCTGACAAAATTAATTTCCAACTAAAACTAGTCAGAAAGGACAAAGAGGGTCACTTTATCATACTAAAAGGGACAGTTCACCAAGAAGATATAATGATAATCAACATTTATGCCCCCAATTATAACCTCCCCAAATATATGGAAAAAATACTTAAGGACATTAATCCCCTCATTGATCTCAACACAATAATCCTGGGGGGCTTCAACACACCATTATCAACTCTAGACAGATCATCAAAATGAAAAATCAATAAAGACATCTCCAATCAGGTGTAACAGATATTTACAGAATATTCCATCCTAAGGCAGATGAATTTACCTTCTTCTCAGCAGCGCATGAATCCTTCTCTAAAATAAACCACATCCTAGTTCACTGGGATAATCTTAGCAAATATAAAAAAGTGGATATAATCCCATGTATTCTGTCAGATCATAATTCTATGATCTTAGCAATCAACAACAAGAGAAACAACAGAAACTATTCAAATACTTGAAAATTGAATAATTACCTCTTAAACAAATGATGGGTAAAAGAGGAAATGAGAACAGAGATTAAGAAATTTTTGGAATTGAACGAGAATGAGGAAACAACATACCAAAACCTCTGGGACAGTATGAAGGCTTTCTTAAGAGGTAAATTTATAGCACTGCGTGCATGCATCAAAAATCTAGAAAGAGATCAGATTAATAGCCTTATGCTTCAACTCAAACAACTACAAAAGGAGGAACATTCCAACCCTAAATCTAACAGAAGACAGGAAATCACCAAAATCAGAGCTGAAATCAACGAAATTGAGAACAAAAAAGCTATTCAATCTATTAACAAAACTAAGTGTTGGTTCTTTGAAAGAGTTAACAAAATCGACAGATCCCTTGCCAATCTCACCAAAAGGAAGAACGAAAGGAAGCAAATCAACAAAATCAGAGACAAAAATGGGGATATCACCTCAGACTCATCCAAGATATAGAAGATAAGCATAACCTATTTCGAAAACTTATACTCTGCCAAATTTGATAACCTGGAGGACATGGACAGGTTCTTGGACACACACGACATCCCCTCTTTAACACAGGAGGACATTGAAAACCTCAACCAACCTATTACACAAAGTGAAATTGAAGCAGTAATCAAAGCTCTTCAAAAAAAAAAAAAAAAAAAAAAAAAAAAA
>PVKS010022278.1:0-33961 GCA_004027875.1 Aplodontia rufa | reverse complement strand
AAGAGGTGACATGAATCTCTGAAGGAAAAGCCAGAAGAGCCGCTGCTCTCCCTGACAAGCACTGGGCACAGGGGCCATGTGCCCTCAACCGGGGCTTCACAGGCACAAGCAGCCAGTTAGGATGTGTGAGATCCCACCAGATCTCACAGATACAGAACTCCACTCAGTAGGTTCTGCTTCTCACAGGGGTTAGTGTTTCTGGAAATATTTTTAAAAATAATTTTTATGTTCAGAAAATGAGTAAATACATTGAGGATAATGGAAGCCCAGCTTCTCAGTGTTGAGCAGGAGAGGCATAAATATGGAAAGGGAAGCAGCTGAATGTCCTCAGTGTGGCAGAAATATCAGCATGAGCTCACGATCTCATGAAGATGGACGGGAGGGTGGACGGGTGGATAGGTAGAAGATTAGCGGGTTGGTGGGTAGATTGATAAAGGAATATAAGTAAATGGGTGGGTGGATGGATGGGTAGATGGATGGGTGGATAGACAGGTGGATGGGTGAATGGGTGGGTGGATGGATGGGTAGATGGATGGGTGGATAGACAGGTGGATGGGTGAATGGATGGCATGGATGGGTGGATGGATAAACCAATGGATGGAATGAATGGGCGGATGGATGGATGAGTGGATGGATGGATGGATGGACAGAGAGACTGGTAGATAGATGAGTGGGTAGATGGATGGATGTGTAGGTGGGTGGGTAGATAGACTGATGGATGGATAGACCAGAGGATGGATGGATGAATGGATGATGGATAGATGGATGAATGTATGGACAGATGGACAAACAAGTAGATGGATGAGTGGGTAGATGGATGGATGTGAGGGTGGGTGGATAGACTGCTTTCCGGATGGGTAGATCGGTAGGGGGATGGATGGATGGATGATGGAAGAATGAATGGATGAATGGACAGATAGACTGGTGGATGAATGGTAGGTGAATGGATGGATGGATGGATGGATGAATGGATGGGTAGACTTGTGGCTGGATGGATGATGGATGGATGGGTGAATGTATAGGTACACTGGCAGATGATGTATGTATGGATGGATAGACGGATAGACTGGTAGATGGATACATGAATTGGATTCATGTATGCAGATGCATGTGTATGTGCAACTTATTTGTTCCTGTACCTACAATGGCACGTTCCTTTATTTCCACATGCATGCTTCCTTCCTCCTTCCTATTTACTCACTCTCAGCAAAAGACCAGGGCTTCCCTGCACTGCTCGATGGTACTGGAAGGGCTGCAGCACAGTGGCCATGAGCACACTGGTGTCCGCACCCTGGTCTCTAAAACTGCTTTTTTTGGAGAACAGGCGGCTCCAAGGCTGGTTCAGGAAAGACCAAGAAGAGCCTGGAGCAATGTGGGTCCCAGAAAGCACAGAGGGCTCAAGGAGTGATGGGGGCAGGTCAAGGATACATGGGACAGCCCCAAAAGACTGCTAAGACTGAAGCTGGAACCATTCAGGCAACAGAAACAATGATAGTGGACTTGGACCTAGAAAATACAACTCAAAACAACAGACAATATTTAAAAACAATAAAAGTAAAATAAAAGCTCACAAGTCTTTTAAGAGATGGGGAGGAAGGGAGGAAGGGAAGAGGAGGTAGGGAGAAGGACGCTCTTTTTTATAAGAAAATGTAAATGAATAAATGTAGAAGGAAGATGGGTGAGTGATCGTGAATAGGATGCTTACATATTCTGAAAATAATTCTGTAAATATTGTGTATTAATCACAAGAGGAAAACAGTGATTTTACAGAAAAGGAAAGGGCAGATCCCCACCAAGAGGTTGACAGTGACAGTGCTGGGATGAACCGCATGAGTGGCTCACAACAGGATGCACAGAGGACCCAGGGCAGCCTGCAGCACGGCCCGGCGTAGCCCTGGGGAAGGGCAGACAGAAACTGAGGGGTGCCCTGCAGTCGCTGGCCGTGCTCCAGCCTTACAGCAGGCAAAGGAAGGCTGCAAAGGGCACCTGGTGGACGTGACTAAGGGGACGTGAGCAGAGGACACACAGCGTGACCAGCTGGACGAGGCCTGGAGATAACGCGCCAGCTGGCGGCAGCTGAACCCGGGCTGGGCTGGATAAGAGCGTGTGTCACACACAGCACTTGACTTTGACAAACGTCCTGTGATTCCGGGAGAGACACCTGCGTCCCTAGGAAAGGCACGTTGAAGAAGTGGGGCAAAGGGACACCTGTCTCCTCCTGCACTCGCTGGGTTGTGGAAACCTTCCTGCCAGGGTACATGTGTGTGGCTGAGCGGGGGACAGACAGAGGGACAGGGACGGGTGAAGAGAAAGGAGGAAGAAGAAGGTAAATGGGGGGAACTGTGTGGGAAGAGGGCACATGGAGCCCCTGGTCCTGTTGTCCCATTCCACGATTGTCTTCTAAGTTAGAAATTACACCACAATGATAATGGTATAAGAAATATATTTGGTTTTGTCGCCAGTACCAGGAACAAAGTTCCTAACACCTGAGAATCTCCTGAATGACAGGCAGGTCCCTTGTCTTCAACATGAGCCCCTCAGGCCATACCTGAGTTTATTTAACAGCTGACTTGGGCCAGGGCCCCTAATAGCCTCAGGATGGGCTGGTCACCAGAAAGACTGGAGGACTAGAACCTCCAGGGGTGTTGGAGGTCACACTGTACAAAACTCCTGAGCCAGACGAGCCAAGCTTCCGGGTCAGGGAATCCCCGGAGGGGCTGTAACAGTGGCACCCCCAGAAGGGCACAGATGCTCTGTGCCCCTGCCCATGCTGGGCCCTCTGCACTCTTCCACTCCACTTCACAATAAACTGGCACTTGTGGATGACCTGGAGCGGGCTTTTGGGTCTGAGCCCTAAGCCCGTGGGGTATGTGACCTCTGGGTGATCGGTGTTAGAATGGAGCTGACTGCAGGACACCAACTGGCCACACAGAGCACTGACAGCTGGCGTTGAAAAGACATGGCAGCCCCTCCAGAACAAAGACCCACACAGAGTGGCTGCTCAGGGTGGGGACTGGCACAACCACCCAGGGCACCTTCCCACACACTACACCCCACATCTGCAGACACCACCCCAGCAGCGCCACTCCCGCAGCCCAGCCCTGCAGCAAAGGACACCTGTACCCTAAGATGCACTTGGGGTGTTCAGAGCTGCAGCCACACTAGCCCTCTACCAGAAAGGACCCACCTGCCCATCACGGGTGGAAAAGAATCAATTGCTACGTAGACACCCAGTGGGAATCCACCCAGGAAGGGGCCAGGGAACCAGGCCCAGCATAGGAAGGACAGAACTTTCTGGGCCTCTGGAAGGACAGCTGCCATGGAAGCTGCTTCAGGAAGTGACACGGGGGCTGGAAGGCCAGGGAAGTCAAGGGGATGCCGGCCACTGCACGTTCACACCAGGGGCAGGACCTTCTGTCTGCTCCAGCCTGGTCCTGGATGGCTGTGGGTGGGCGCTCTGGGCTGAATGAGGCACTGGGAATGAGCCTGTGGGAGTGGACCAGGAGGGCTGGCCAAGCCGCACCTCGCTAAGGTGCCCACATCTCGGCCCCACCCTTGATCAGGAACTCACAGAGCCGGCTCACCACCCTCCCTGCAGCTGAGAACACAGCCTGACCCGTGCCCTGGCTCCTGGGAGCCGTGAAGGAGCTCAGCACACCAGACCCCACTCTTCACAAGCCCAGCAGCCTGACGGAGGCTGAAGGGAGGCGCCTGTCCACGTTCCTCACCAGGGGCTGTGCAAGTGCAGCCAGCATGGCTGGGCCACCAGCTGGGGAAGCAGGGTCCTGCACAGCTGCAAAGCCTGGACCCTGGGTTGCAGACGCCCACACGTGGGGTCAGGCCCTCCACAGCCCACAGGAGGCCCCAGCATAGCCTCTGCCATCGGGCCCCTGGCCTGTCCACTCCCTGGGAGGGCCCAGTGGGGGCGGCAAGCTGTGTGGCAATCAGGCCAAACAGGAGGCTGGCTCTGGAATGCTCCACCGGGCCGTGGGACGCTGCTCCAAGCACCTGTGTATTTGTTGGGTGCCAAGGGTTTGCCCAACGACTATTTCAAAACCAAGGAAGAAAAGAGACAACAAGTGACATAGGAAAGAAACAAGCCCTTTTTGTGTATGCGTGCTTCTAGGGGCCAGCCCACGCTTGGCCTTTGATGGAAGTTTCCAGAATGAAGAAACCAACTGGGCTCCAGGACTCACATGCTAGAACTTTCACACAGGTGCTGTGAGGCCAGCGGGCTCCCTTCACAGATGAAGACCCAAGGCCCAGCAGAGAGATCCTGAACATCAAAACTGTGTCCCAGCCGCACTCGGTGGCCACACCTATACTCCCAGCAATTCAGGAGGCCGAAGCAGGAGGATCACTCGGGGCCAGCCTCAGCAATTTAGCAAGACCCTCTCTCAAAGTAATGCATAAAAAGGGCTCAGCCCCTGGGTTCAATCCCCAGTTCTGAAACAAATACAAAAACCATGAAAACCATGTGTCCTACTGTCAGAACCAGCAAAGGCAGGAAGCAGCCCCTGGGGGAGCTGGCCATTCTGTAGGACAGGTGCCTTCCTGTAGCTCCAGAGTGAGCAGAAAAGCCCCTGCAGTCTCACTGCAGGAGGGGACCAGGCCAGTCAAATAAGTCAGGACTGGATGGGTGCCTGGGGGGGGAAGGTCATTCCAGAAGTGGCTGTGGCCTGAGGAGGGCGGGGCCAACGGGGCCTCCTGGGGAAGGGGCCTAGGAGGCCAGCCTCACTAAATAGGAGCAGAGGCTCTGAGCACCCTGAACACTGAGCAAGAGCTCTTGCTGGATCAGGGAGCAGGGGGGTGGGGAGGCGCTGGAGCAGAGGCCAAGACTGAGAGGGGTGGGGTTGTGAGTCAGGCTGGGGGCGGGGCCCTGCTGCACCTGCTCAGGGCCAGGCAGGGGAGCTGGGTTTATAGCAGCCAGGCAGCGGGTAGCACAGGAACCGCCAGTCAGGGGCAAGATGCTGCGTGCCCTGCTTCTCCTCATCAGCCTCCTTGCGGCCACCACAGCTGGCCCCCTCTTGGGTCCCCAGAACTGTGCCAAGGGCTCCAAGGTGTGGTGTCGCAACCTCCAGGCAGCTGCCAGCTGTGGGGCTATGGGCTACTGCCAAAAAGCAGTCTGGAGCAAGCCCACCACCAAGTCCCTGCCCTGTGATGTTTGCCAGGAAGTTGCAGCTGCTGCCAGGAATGGGCTGAACCCTGAGGCCAGCAAGTCCGACGTCTTGGCATCGGTGATGAAGACCTGCGAGTGGCTTCCCAGCCGGGAGTCCTCGGCCACATGCAAAGGGATGGTGCACGCCCACAGCACGGAGGTCCTGAGCATGGCTGCGGCCCAGGTGTGCATGGCACTCGGGCTGTGTGAGCCGCTGCAGGGGCACCTGGTCGCCCCCAGGGGGCCGCTCTCCCAGCAGGACGCCTCCCAGGCGGTGGCTCCTTTCATGGACAAGGGGGCCCTCAGCTTCCACCCTCCGCAGATGCCTGGGGGTGCTGTGTGCCAGGACTGTGTCCAGCTGATCTCGGGGCTCCAGGATGCACAGAGGTCCAACTTGACCTTGGCGGGGGTGAATGTCCAGCAGCAGTGTGAGGCGCTGGGGCCTGGCCTGCAGCTCCTCTGCAAGAACTACATCCGCCAGCTTTTCGTCCCCGCACAGCAAACCCTGAGACTTCTCGCACCGCAGGAGGTCTGCAGGAAGGGAGGCTTCTGTGAGGAGCTGAGGGCGCCTGCCCGCCGCCGGCCGACTCAGCTGGCTGCTGTGGATGGGGTCCCCTCCCTGGAACTGGGGCTGCCGAGGAGGAGCGACATGCAGATGACACCCGGGCTGACCTGTGAGGTGTGCCTGGACGTGATCCAGGAGCTGGACCAGTGGCTCATGACCAACAGCACCGAGGCCATCATCAGCCACGCTCTGGAGCGAGTGTGCTCCGTCATGCCCTTGTCCATTGTCCAGGAGTGCGTCACTCTGGTAGAAACCTACAGTCCCTCCTTGGTGGAGCTCGTGACCAGAATCACCCCAGAGCGAGTGTGCAAGGCCATCCGGCTCTGCAGCAGCCGAAGGCAGGCCAGGGCCGTCCCTGCAGCCCCTGCCACGGAGCCGACCCTGCTGCTGGATGGGGAGAACCAGGGCAGCTTCTGCAATGGGTGCAAAAGGCTGCTGGGTGTGTCCTCCCAAAACCTGGAGCGCAAAAGCACTAAGCGCGACATCCTGACGGCCTTCAAGGGCGGCTGCAGCATCCTGCCCCTGCCCTACGTGCTGCAGTGCAAGCGCTTCGTCACCGAGTACGAGCCCGTGCTCATCGAGAGCCTCCAGGACATGATGGACCCCGAGGCCGTGTGCAAGAAGGTGGGGGCCTGCCACGCCTCCAGGACCCGGCTGCTGGGCACCGACCAGTGCGTGCTGGGCCCCAGCTTCTGGTGCCAGAGCCCTGAGGCGGCTGAGCTCTGCAACGCGGTGCAGCACTGCCAGCGCCTCGTGTGGAAAAGGGGGAACACCCATACTGGGGAGCACCCGTGACTGGCCACCAGAGACGCGGAGCCCGTGAGTGCTGGCCCCGGGAGGCTTCTGCACTCCCAGGGACCCCAGGGTGAGTGCTGACCCACCTCCCTTTCAGATGAGAAACTGAGGCTCTGGGGAGGTTGGGAGGGGCGGGCTGAAACGATGGCCCGAGGAGCTCTCTGAATGTCTCTGCCATGCAACTCCACCCCTGCAAGTGTCGTCAGTGCACAGGACCAAGCGCACCCAGCCGAGGTATACTTCAGGCCCCATGCCGATGGCCAGGGAAGTCCAGTAGAGGCCATGGACACCCCTCGGCTCCCAGCAGCCACAGAAGCAGCAGAGTGAGGGGGGGCCTCCCGAGACAGACTGACCCTCCACGCCAAGCCCTCGGTGTGGGCTGGGGGCTGGGGCTGGGGGCTGGGGCTGGCTCCTGAGGAGCACGTGCTGCACCAGTCTCTACTTCTCCGGGGCTTTGACCACATCCCAAGGGGTGCATGAACTTCAGAGCAGTCCTTCCAGTGTCTCAGCCCACTGTGGGGACCCTGTCCTCTTGCTCAGAGACTCAGCTGCCCTAGAGCTGGGCAGAAGTCTGGGGTGTGCTTGAAGTCGGGAGAGCAAAGCACACTGGGTAGAGCCCCAGGAACAGCCCTGGGGGCCGGAGCACTGGCTGGAGCATGAGAAGCAGCAAGGGCTGACGACACCTGGAGCATGGGGAGCAGGCCCCACCTGAAGAAGCCTCAGCTTTCTGATCCATGGACTGGGATGATCACAAGTGCCTCCCAGGGACAATTCCAGAGGCCAGCACGACCTCTCTCAGGGTGTGTGGGAAGGGGTCCCGAGGGCGCCTGGCTGACTAAAGCTGTATAAACTGGAGGCGCTCTCCAGATGAGTCTGCTGGGTTTGTTTGGTCTGTTTAGTTTGTGGTACCAGGGGTTGAACCACTGAGCCACACCCCCAGTTTCAAGACCGGGCATCAATAAGTTGCTGAGGCTGGCTTTGAACTCACGATCCTCCTGCCTCGGCTGCTGGGATTGGAGGTGTGGCCATCACACTGGCTTATTTCATTGGTGGGGCTGGGGACGGGGCATGGGGCAGGGCACACATGCTCTCCTACTGAGCTACACCCTGGCCGGTGCCTGCTGCTTTTGTTTTCACAGAAGGCCGGGTCCCCGGGCCTCAGGGCCCCTCCTCCCCTTCCACAGCTGTCCCTCCAACAGGAGCTCCCTTGGGGCTCTCAGCCCACTCAGGCACCCACTGCGAGGGTTCCCCACACCTGGGCACCATGCCCCGGGCACGGCACCTGCTCTGCCCACCAGCCCAGCCAGGGCCTGTGTGCAGCAGGTGCTCGAGCATCTGCAGGGCCACACAGGAGCCACTTCCTGTGCAGCAGTGCCACTTCCTGTGTGGCCTGGACTTGCTCCAACGAGAGGGTGCTGGCCTGCGTGAGCGGGTGGTCCCTTCCAAGAGGCCTCCCCTGAGCTTAGGCCACCATCCTGGGCCCAAGGCGGGCCTAGCCAGCAGTTCTGGGCTCCTTCATGCTGGTCACTGTTGGCTGGGCAGGCCTGGGCCATGTTCGGACAGCAGAAACGGGTGATCCTGCTACCACTGGGTGTCCCAGGCTAGATGTGGGTGTGTGAAAGCGGCTCATGTCAGACCCCAAGAACAGCCACCCGGAGGTCACCAGGTCGCCACCCAGAGACCATCATCTGCCTGAGACCACCATCTCCCCAGAGGCTCCCGTTAGCCGGCATGTGCCCACCAGACATGCTCCTCTGGACAGGGTGAGGCTGTGTCCCTCCTCCAGCCCGGGACTCTGGCTGACAGATGTGTGTGACACATCACAGCTTCCCTGACCTGACACTTCCCTGGAGATCAGCAGCCACACAAGGCCAGCCAGAGGCAGGCAGGGGTTGGAACCATGGTCCCTGGGTGACCATCTATACAGTGGGAGGTCAGGGCAGGGTCTCTCCTGCCCCTTCCTCTTGCCTGGTCCCTAGACATGGGTGTGGTGGCTCCCTCAGGCCCACCAACCAAATGTGTCCCTATGTGTCCCCTGTCCAGGATGAGCATGTCACAGTGCACAGGTCCACTCCCCACCTAGAGCTGGCTGGGACCTGGGTCCTGGGTTCCACACAGAGGGCCCCCCCCTACTCTCCTGTCTTCTCTTGTCCCACACTGAAGCCACAGAGGCCCAGGGCAGCGTCTGGGTGACGGGCACCAAGCCCAAATGCTCAGTGAAGGTCTAGGACAGCGGCCTCCTGGCTGACGGCAGAGCAGCGGGAGTGAGGCAGGGACCACAGGTGACAGCTACTGCTGCCAGCTGGCCCAGTGGCCTCTAAAGCTGCTCTATCTTGGGCTGGAAGCATCTTTGACGAAAGGGCTCAGGCCTGGCAGGGAGCCCTGTGCTCTGCCTGGGTGGAGACAGCGGCCTTGCCAGGCAGCAAGCGAGCACGGAACTCTCCGAGGTGCCCACGAGGCAGCGCCCCAGCTCGGGTGAGTGAGAGGGCTTCTCCAGCACCACCCAAGTGGCCCGTCACACACTGGAGTGTCCTGCAGGTGCCATCAGCAGGCAGAGGCCGGGATGCTCCAGGAAACCGCTTCCGCGCCCATCAGGGTGCAGGGGGGCAGGGACGGAGGGTTTGGTTGGAGGCTTTTGCAGAGGCTTTTCTTTTTTTAAAGAGAGGGGACAGTGAGGGGGGGAGAGAATCAATTTTATTTAGTTTTTCACGTGGCTTTTGCTGCTCTGACACTTAGTTGTGCACATGCGCTGGGGTTTGAACCCGCGTCCTTGCTGCTGCTGCCTCTGAAGAGGCTTTTCTTGCAAGAGATAGGTCAGCTGCAGTCTGGCCAGGTGCCCTGAGCCTGATGGTATTTATTTTTTACAAATTTATAAAAGTTCAGGGGTCTCATGGAAAAACCAGAAGGGCAATGCATATGGACAGCCTTGTCCAAACCAGGACCCCAAGAACCTAGAAGAGACTCCCCAGACAACTCACACTGCCCCCAACTTCCTCTCTCACCTCCCTATGGCAGGAAGCCCAGAAAACCTTCTCAAGCCCACCCAAGTGCCAAGAGCCACATGGGGACAAGGAAATTGACCACTGGCTACCTGGTGTCCTACGTGCTGGGCACTGCCCCAAGAGCTTTGCTGCCTCTCTTGTGGGCCCTCCACAGCCAACATGAGGCAGGAACTAATCTTACTTCATTCCACAGAGGACTCTAAGACCAGAAAGGTTAAGCAACTTGGTCAAGGCCACACAGGCAGTAGGAGATGGAACCAGAAGGCAGTGGAATCCAAGCCCATGCTTTTGATCCCCAAGCCCTCTACACCCAAGAGGCCCAAGTTCCAGTCCTGACACCACCCCTGAGGCCTTGGCCTCTGCTCCCTCGATCCCCTTGCAAAGGCCTCAGCAGGACGACCATTCAGGAAGGGCCAGCTTGATGCCCACAGGCTGGGGGCCTATAAGATCACATCCCCACAGCATGTCCTCCTGCATGTCATTAACGCATGCTTCCTCTGAGATGTTTGTCACCTTCCTCTTAGCAGACGCTGTGGCTTCTAGGCCCCATTGGCCCCTGTTCTTTCCCACAGCCCCTCGAGCTGCCTCCAGCTAGGAGCCTCAGCAAGCTCCTGGGGGACCTGGCACACCAGCTGGCTGCTGGGCTGAGGCTGAGGCTGTGCTGGACACCGGCTGTCAGGAGGCCCCACCTGCATCCCTGGGGTGGGGAGGATGTCACTGGGCCTTGGCACAGCTGCCCACATGCTGTCTGTGAAACAGTCACCACAAGCTCCCCTGCCTGCCCCGCTGCAGGCTATGACAAATTGAGACCAGTGGTGGAGGCACAGGGCCAGCCCTCAGCTCACGTGGAGCAGGGCAGGGTACCTGGAAGGGGTCCCTGCCCCTCACTGCCCCAGCCTCCAGCCTTATCACAGAAGCCAGGGCCAACCCCTGGACTCAGAGTTAGGGGCGATGCCCTCGCTCAGCTCAAAGCTGTAGCCCCCTCCTCCCTCCTGTGCCTCCCTGGCACCTGGCACCCCCACGCCCCCACACATGTTCCCTCTGCCTCACCCCATGTCCCACTCCCTGCATCGCCCCCCTTCAGAGTGTTTAGGAGGTCTCTGGACCCTGCCCTCCTTGCTGCGGCATCTCTCACACCAGCCTCCACGACCCTCCCGCCATCGGGCACAGGTAACTTTGCTCTTTATGGGGCCTGTGCCCTACTGACTTGTCCCACGGTCCCTGCTGGATTCCCATCACCTACAGCAGAGTTGGCCTAGATCAGGGACCATGACTGGACAAAGAAGCAGGCCCTGCCACCTCGGTGACTGTCGTCTTTAGCCGAAACCTCCCCCTGGCCTGCCCTTTGAGGGCAGGGACTGCAGTGCCAGGTGCCACCTGGGCTCATGTGCTCTGTGGAGGCTGAGCCCTGAAAGGTCCATGGAGACCCCGTAAATGAAAACAAATCAGTCCTGCTTGGTTCCAGTGGCCTTCCTGGGGACACTGCAGACCCAGGCCATCCACCAGGGCCTGGATGAAGCCAGTAGACAGTGGAACAGGACTGGTGTGCTGGACCCAATTCCTCCCCAGAGCCCTGTCCCCAAGTCTCCCACCCCCATGGCGTCAGCTGTCAAAGGCCGACTCCTACACACCTCGCCCTCCCCCTCCTCCCCAGGAGCAGCTGCCGGGGAGCCTGAAGGGCAGGGAGGGAGGGGAGAGAGGTGAGAAGGAGCCTTCTCTGTCACCGTGTTTCTGAGCTTCCTCTCCAGAAGGACCTCTACACACACTGGGAACAGGGTGCCTAATGCCAGAGCTTCAGCACTGTCCTCAGCAAAGCCAAATGTGCTGGCAGGTCCCCTCGAGAGCTGGGCGGTCCCCCAGGCCAGCAAGGCCACAAAGCCCCCCCTGCCCTGCTGCTGGGTTCTCCTCCCGGCCCAGGGCTGCAGCAGCGACCCCCAAGGGAAGCACAGCTGGGCAGCAGTCAACCTCCCCCCAGGCATGGCAGCTGGGAGCACTGAGGGACATTCTTTATGGGGGATGCTCTGTCCCTCCTGAGGCCTGTGGGGACAGAGCCTTGTGCCTCCAAGGACACCTGGGCTCCAGGTCCGACCACCCCAGGACCTGGCCACCATCCTTGGGGAACTTTATCCAGAACAGACTGCCCCAGATGGGGCTCAGGACAATGCACAACGCAGAAACCGGCCTTCCTGTGCCCTTCCCGGCCCCAGCACGGCCTGGAAGAACGCTGGCTGGGCTGACCCTCCCCAGTTCTCCAGCAAACCTTTGCAATTCCTCCAGTCTCATGAGTTCCTGCAGTCCTCTGCTGGCCAGGCCAAAGAGGTCAGAGGCCAGGCTGGGCCCTCCTTGAGCCACTGAACAGCAGCCATGGCCTGGGCCTCCTCACAAGGATGTGGCAGCCCCCAAGCCCTGGCACTTCTTCCTGAAGCTACCACCAAGCCCAGGAAGGGACCAGTCACAGTGGAGTCGGGCTCCTGATCTGAGAGGGTCAGGCATTTCAACCACTACCTAGGACAGTGGAAGTAGACATGAACAGGGGGGGCAGCCCCACCATTTCAGCCTCCCGAGTTGACATTCCCAAGGATGGGAGGGGACAAAAGCCACAAACACAGCAGGGAGACAGGCCCCTTCCAAGGCAGGACCCCATAGGACCCTTTATCTGGGATCTACTCTCAAGAGGGAAGCCCATGCAGACAGGAAGCAGCTGTTAGAGAGGTTGCCAAGGCCACCCGGGCCAGCTCTGTGGGACTCTGAGCCAATGATCACTCCCCAGTAATCAAGAGATCTGGGGCACGCCACAGAACTGGAACTCCAGCTCTTGAGTGACTTGCTGTTCCAAGTCCCACGCTCCAGAATGTGAGCGGATGAAGAAAGGCAGCCGAATCCCAGCACCGCCTAGACCAGGCAGCCGGCTCCCTGAGCTGAGGCCCCGGGTGGCGCAGGGTCCTGGGAGACTGGAGATCTGCTCCTCCTTCAAACGGAACCTGGGAGCTGCAGGGCCACGTGGGTGATCCCACGTGGGTGATCCCACGTCCCCCATGGGCATGTGGGAGCTGTGGTGACAGTGTGGTGGAGAGAATGTGTGGGGCTCTTAACTGCAGAACATCCAAGGCCACACTGGGGACAACAAAGCCACGTCCCTCACCCTGCTGTCCTTGGCTGAGACCCTCCGGGGAGGAGCCATCCCCCTCACAGGGCTTTGGGTGGGGGAGCTGGTGCAAGCGTCCTGTGCCTGGAGGTGGGGTCAGCAGGGGTCAGCAACCCAAGTGCACAGTCTTTGGGAAGCTGCTAGAGTATGAATCACGGTGCCCTCCCCCAGAGCAGGGGGCTGGGTCAACCCGCACTTCACAGCTGGGACCCAGGCTCAGAGTCCAAGCAGAGCCCGCAAAGGCTATGAGGCCAAGACAGGGTTCTCAGGCCAGAGGGGCTGAGCCAGAGCCGAGCCACCACGCCCTCTGCCCGTGGACACCCTGCCTCCACAGGTCTTCTGAAGGCAGAGGCCACAGAGGCTCAGAAGGAGCCAGAACTCCTCAGAAGTGAGCAGCCAACATTGGCGAGCCCCCCAGCCAGGCGCGGCCTCTGCCCCCACACCTGCTCTTCACGCACAGCCAGGAACACCGTGAGGGGCCGGGTGACAAGCCAGGGGCCCAGAGCTCCGGGAAAGGCTCGCAGCATCCCATCAGCCCTCAGGACCAGCAGCAGCCTCCCAGGCTCCTGTCCACAGACCACAGATGGCCAGAACCTCAGGATCTATCTAACCGGCCATGAGCCAGTGCTGGTCCCAGCTCTGTATCCGATGACAACACTCTGGAACGTGAAACTGAGCACAGTGGGAGGATTTCCACCATGAGAATTAGAAAATGCCCCACAACTGGGTTGTGCAGTCTTTCCTGTGTGCCAGTCTTCTCTCCTCTACTAGTGCACCTCCACCCCTGAAGCCCAGGAGGCCTGCACCCCGAGAGAGCTGGCGCTGGCCTGCCCCCAAGGACCGGCACCTGCCAGGTGCTGGTGGAGGCTGACCCCACAGAACAGTCACAGGCCAGTGCCTCACCCAGACCAAAAAGACATGAAGTGTCTGCTCTCCACCCTGGGGGAGGGCCATGCTGGGCACCAGGATCCAAGTCAGCCCCAAATGAGGACATCAACCTTCGGGCCTGCGCAGGGCACTGGGGATGCTTTAAGAGGAGAACTGCGTTAAAATAACACCATGAAGGGCTGGAGCGGTGGCTCAGAGGTTACGGTGCTTGCTTGGCATGCGTGAGGATGCAGGTTCAAACCCCAGCACCATGTACGCAACAGAATGTCAGAGCAATGAAGGCCACATGAAAAACTAAATACAACTGATTCTCTCTCTCTCTCTCTCTCTCTCTCTCACTGTCCCTCTTAAAAAAATAATAACACCATGAACAAGGCACTGACCTCCTGAGGAATGCCACAAAGAGGACAGTGTGTGGTGCTGGCATTCGAGACAGGGTAGACAACGAGATGGCCCTGGGAGGTGACATTCAGCTGGAACCTGGCATGGCATGGGCAGAGGTCCCAGGGGAGGGATGAACTGGGGTAAAGGCCAGGAAGTAGAGGCACAGAGAAGACAGGAGGCTGGAGTGAGTGAGAAACAGGCTTTGGTGAGCCAGCCAGGGCAGGGGCTGGGGATGCCATGGGTGCACCGAGGGGTACCTGGAACCCCAAGTGTGAAGGGAGGCCACGGAGCAGTTATGAGCTGGGTGGCGATGGGCCTCTTTCGTTCTTTAGAAGCTCACTTGGGAGGCTGAGTGGTCTCTCCGGGAGAAAGGAGGGCGCAGGGAAACCCGGTAGGAGGTGCAGTGCTGGGCAGGGGCCAGGAAGTGGACAGGAGGGTGCAGGTTCTAGAACAGCCAGAAGGAAGAGCCACCAGGGCTTGTTGATGGCTGAAATGAGGGAAGGATTCGGGTCTGAGACATGGCAGGTGACCTGGCTCAGCCCCAGCATGACAGTGGCTGGGGCAAGAGGACAGAGGGACCAGGGTTCACCCATCTCTCCTACCCCAGCTCTGTCCTGCCCAGCCAACAACCTCGGGTGTGTGTTCAGACCCCAGCCCCCGCAGCTGAAACACCAGCCTCCCCTCCAGGGGTGGCCAGGCCTGGCCCATGACAGTCCTGTAGAGGAAGGCCAAGGAGGGGTCTGCCCAGGCGGTGGCAGGGGGCAGGGCTTCCATGATCCAGAAGGCTGCAGGGCACAGAGCACACCCCTCTTATCTGCAGGCCCTAGTTCTGCAAGCAGGGCGTGGCCTGCTGAGGACTATGCTGTGCACTGTGGAGGGCAGCAGCCAGGGCTGCCAGGTCTGCAGGGTGGACATGTGGAAGGGAAGCATGTCATCCAGGAAAGGCGAGTAGACAGGAACAGCAGGGACGGAGTCAGCCTCCACCAGGCTGGAAGGAGAGGCCAGCAGTGGTGAGGCAGCTGTGGCCACTCTGCGATTTCGGTGCTTGCCTTCCAAAGCGAGGGGCTTGTGGAGGAAGAGTATTGAGAAGTGGCACAGGTCAGGCGGAATACATCTGCTGTGGTCTGAATGTGTCCTCCAAAGGTGCAGATGCAGGGGCCACAAGGGTGGGCCCCAAGGTGACCAGAGGGTTCATGAGAGGCCCAGCTGGCAGCTGTGTCTCACTGTGTGTGGCCTCTGCCCTGGGAAGATCAGCATGATGATCTACTATTGCTGAGCAGGTGCCAGTGCCAGGCTCTAGCGTCCCAGCCTCCACTGCTGCAGGCTAAACAAACCTCCATTCTTCACAAGGTACCCAGTCCCAGGTATTCTGTCATAGCTCAGACAAGACACTACTGGTCTGGCCCAATCCTCTCCTTCCTTCATTTCACAAATGAGGACTCAGTGATCAGAGTAGGTAGTGGGAGGTCAAGGTCAAGGTACAGTCAGTCACTGTCCCCAGGGCCAGGAAGAGATGGTGCCCAGAGCACGGGACACCTCTCTACAGGCTCTCCAAGCACTGGATCCTGTACTTAGCTGGGTTTGGCTTCCTGCACAGAAGGCTACGTGAACCTGCAGTGAGGGCCCATCACTGTGCCACTGCACAGATGAGGACACTGGGACCCAGGAGGGGAGACTCGCCAGACCCCTCAGCCGGCCACAGGACAGCCTGCTCTGCACTGGGGCCTGCAGGCTTCCAGGTGTGGTCACACTGCAGTGGTTTCCCCTGGAGCCAGCTAGGGGTTCACAACCAGGCATGCACAGGCCACTTTTCCCAGCCTCCCTTGCAGCTGGAGCAGCCAGGGCACTGAGTTCTGGGCAGCAGTGAGGACGGACGTCCCCATGTGCAGTCCTCCTCCATGCCCTTTTGACTCCTCTGCCTGACATGGGTCCACAGTGGAGGCTGAGGCCCCAGTCAGGGGTAGGAGAGAGAGGACCCTGGGTTCCTGTAGAATTGCTGAGGAGAGCTTTCCAGGAAGCCCTTGAGGAACACCCTGGGGGGTCTTGCTCGAGTGAGAGGAACTTTGTCGTGCTTGGCCTCTGGGTCACCAGGGCTGTTTGTGTAGCCGCTGGCATATCCTGGGCCAATAGAATTTGCTGCCTCAGGACCTAGCATCCCTCCATGTTTCCCTGGGATCCAGATGGCCCAGGACCAGTGCAGACAGAGGTGTCCGAGAAGGACTTGTCAGCGTGAGGCTCGGGGACACCCCAGAAGAAGGTGGACTCAAGAAAGTCAGTGTTGGTGGAGGAGCAGTCAGCCAGCTTCCACAGAAGGAGATCGGCACACCATGAGCAGGACTCCTCCCTGCAGAGGCCCGGGCGCTGGAGGCCTGGAGAGAGCTCTCTGCAAATGCTCAAACTGAAGCCCCAAGGGTCGGACAAGGCCACCCAAGGCATGGGCCAGATTCAATACCTTCCCTGCCCCAGACCAAGCTGCTGTGGGCAGAAATGGCCACTATTAGTCCCTTCCTCGTGTCCATGGCCTCTTGCAGCAATCTCCCACCCTCCCTCTTGCAGCAAAAGGGGAGCTTTTCCTGCCCTCAGCACAGGCTGCTCTGTGCCTTGCTGTGTCCATGATGTTTAGTGGGTCCTGACCTTAAGCTTCCCAAGTCTGCCCTGGTTCCATGCTGTAAGCCTGGGCTAACCTGCAGGAGGAACAGATGCATGGCTAGTTGACTCAGTTCCCCCAAGCAGCGGCCAGCCAAACACAGAGGAGCCATCGAGACAACAGATACTGACCACCGACCTGTGTGTGAGTCCAGTAAGAACAGAAGAGCCACCCAGCTGAGCCCAACCCATACTGTCTGGTTACAGTCTTCAGCAACTAGGTTTTTTTGGGGGGTCATTTGTTATGCAACAAAGCTAGCTGACACACAACCACCCCTGCTCCTTGTATAGTTCCTCCTGCAGAAGGCACCACTTGCAGCTCCCTGATTTCTGAGCTAAACTTTTTAAGACATGATGTCATGGAGTGACCAGCAGCCCTGCCACTCCCATGCCCCACCTCCACTCAGTGTCCCACCTGCCTCAGGTTTTCTAACTGCCCAGCTGTCCACTCTATCTGAAGTGCTCCCTGGTTGCTGGAGTCTTGGTAGGATCCACTTCTGCCAGGCTCTTCCTGGGCTCATCCGCTGCCTCCTGCAGCTCTCCCTGACCCTTGCAGCAAGCTTATGTCACTGCAGGGCATCCTGGCAACCCTCCTCCCTCCCTGAAAGCATGTGAGTACCCAGAGCAGAGGCCATACTGGTCTCTTAGAACACTCGAGTCTGGGAGTGCACTTGGAGAGTGCTAAGCACTCAGATAACCACAGAGAGGAAGGAGGGAGGACAAAGGCAGGGAAGGGGAAGTGACCATGACTGGGGAGATCCCCACCAAAGGCACCCACTCCAGCAGAGCACCTGGCAGGTACTTCATACCTGTGGTTTCATAAAACCAGCCATGAAGCTCAGCTTCCCCAGGACACCTCCAACCCTCCTCTCACATATTCCAGGCTCTCCCTTAGCTAGCCACTGAAAACGCATAAGGCCCAAAGTCCTGAACGTCCAGCCAGGGGCCCCCTCCTGACTAAGCCCCAGGGAAGTGGAAAAGGTGAGCCACCTCTCTGACCCTCCATGAACTGCAAGTGGTGGAAGGCAGTGACCACAGGGAGCCCGACCCTGGCAACCTGGGGCCAGCATGGTCAGGAATCGGGTGGAGGTCAAGAGCCACAGCCCATGAAGAGTGGATCCCATAGTCACTGAGAACCTTGCAAAGTGACTGTTGACCCCCTCAGTGAACCTCCAGGTAGAAATGGGCCCATCTCAGAGGGAGGCACACAACTTCAACACAGCGAGTGATTGCTCACGGCTACACTGGGATGTTTAGAATTGGGGTGCTGAATTCTCCAAATGATAACAAATATTACCTTGTATTCTCAAACCAAGAAAAAGCAGGGCATGGTGGTGCACACCTGTAATCCCAGAGGCGTGAGAGGCTGAGGCAGGAGAATTGAAAGTTCAAAGCCAGGCTCAGCAACTTAGCAAGGCCCTAAACAACTTAGTGAGACCCTGTCTCAAAATAAAAACTAAACTATAAGGGGCTGGGGATGAGTCTCAGTGATAAAGTGCCGCTGGGTTCAATTCCAGTACTGAAAACATAAAATATAGACAACATTTGTAGTATCATAAAGATGGCAATGTGTGTTAGACCCCGGTGCTAAGCAAAGTTCACCAAGAGGAGCCCATGCAATCCTCACAGCTCCCATTTGGTAGCTTGGAAAGCAACTGCCCCTGGCACTAGCTCATGGACAGCACTGGCGGGAACCCAAGCCATGCCCACCCTGGATGCTCCCTGCCGCAGCTCCGTCCCTGGACGCTGCGCGCCTGTAACAGGTTTATGGCCCCATCCTTCAAAGCACACTCAGCAAGCTTTATTACATAACAGAAAACAAAGCCGTTTTCTCATCCATTCCCACTCTGGGACTCGTTTGAAAATGCATTAAGGCTGCAGGGCAGAGTACGACTCTCAAGCTCGGGCGGCAGATTTAGATTCAGGTCTGCTCTGCGGACCGTGGATGAAGTCTGTGTGCACACGTGTGTGTGGGAGAAGAACGGTGGGAGAATGTGATGCACTGGGCCCCACCCAGCCCCAGCTCCTCCACGAAGCACCAGGACCCTGCACTTGCCATGAGTGCAGAGGTGAGGGTGAGGCCCTGGGGTCAGGCATCTCCTCGAAGGCCACTCATGCTCTGCCAGATGCCTACACCTCTCTTCCCTAAGCCTCTGTCCACACCAAATGCTGCAGCCCTGCTTCTCTACAATGCAGGCATGGTGACCCATGACTTACAGGACAGAGCCAGGCCTCCTGCACAGCATACAAGGCCTCCTAGATCAGCATGCCTCCCCGCTCCTCCTCCCACCTCCCACCCTGGCCATGCCCAGCTTCCTAGCATTCCTCCTAGGCAAGGCTGCCACATGCCTCTGTGCTTTGGCACCGTTCCTCACTCTAGAATGCCCTTCCCTGGCTGTCACCTGGAAAACTCCTATTCATCCTGCAAAGCCCAGTGCAGACACAACCTCCTCTGAAATGCCTCTCCCACAGGTTCCTCAACGCTAGACCATGGGCCCCCATGGGTCCCTTCTTCTTTGCCAGGATTATTGTCTCTTTTACAGCCAATGCTGAGATGTGGCCAAGTGCCCGGCACAGAGGGGTGTTTGAGAAGTGTTTACATAGTTGGGTCTTCTAAGGATGTGCCTCAATACCTTGCTCTCCCTGGAATCCCAGTCAGACTTTCGCCTGACACTACCTCCTGCCACCCCGGCACACAGCCACGGCCTAATGCCAGAGGCTGCACATGTCCCTGTCAGAAAAGATGACATTGCCAATAAGTCGTCCTTCAGGCCTCGGGATGGGGCATCACCTAGACAATGCGGGGTCCCTCAGAGGGCCAACCTTTCTGGCTGTGGTCACAGCAGGACATAACAAAGGAAGGGTCAGAGGTCAGGGACAGGGCTGCTCCTAGAACAGAGAGACGAGCAGGAGTGGAGGGAGGCAGGTGGCTGCTGCACCCCACCTCCAGAGGCTGGGAAAGGGAAGAAGAGAGGTGGCTGTGGAGCTCAGGAAAGGGGTGCAGCCCCACCACACCGTGACTCTCCCCATGAGTCCGGCGGGACTCTTGACCTCCAGGGTGAAGATGACAGGACAGTACACTGCCTGGAGCACTGAGCTCATGGTGACCCATGGCCTAAGCACCAGTAAACCAACCATGCTGGGCTCCCCAAACCTGACCCCCAGCCCCTCAACTCTGCCACGCTGCGCCATCTTGGAGCCTGTTCTGCTGGCCGGGAGCCACTGGAGGGCAGGATCCTGCGTTCTGCACATCTGGAGTCTCTGATTCCTAGAGCAGTCCCCAGCACCTGGCAGGTCCCTTGAAAGCAACTGCAAATGGCTGGGCCTTGGGACATCAGGGTCAGAGACTGCAGCCATCAGTGAGATTTATAGAGCGGCAAACGTCTCCTGGCCTTGCCTCGTCCAGCCTTCCTTCAGCACGGGAGGCAGGCCTCCCATTCATCTTCCTTCTCTCCGCCTAAATGGCCCTTTAATTTCTCCAGCCCCCAGGAACATCAATAACAGCCTCAGCCATGGAATCCCAGTGCCCTGGAATCCAATATGCAGGGGACAACGCCCACCCGGAGAAAATAACCAGAGATGGGAGGAACGTTTATGCAAGGACGCTTGCCATGGACTCCTTCTACATCTTCACATTAGTGAAAATTGGAAATGACTCAGATGTCTAAAAACGATGACTTGGTTAAATAAACAATACCTCCTTCAGACGAGGGCATATCACACAGCCATTAAAAATAGCAGTTGTGAAAATATGTCGGCGCAGAAGAAAATGTTTAATACATAATTCTGTTGGGATTCAAAATTTACAAAACATGTATATATTTGCATCTTAAAAAGAAGAGTGAGAATATTCATCTCAGATATTAATAATTTTAATCTCATGAGGTGGGGTTAACACAGGGATTGTTTCTATGCCTCATCTATTTTATAGTTTCCAAAATTCCTATGGTGATCACAAATTACAATATTTAAAAGGAAAATATTTTCTTTTTTTTTTTTTTAGAAAAATATTTTCTGAGGGAGAATTTTCTAGAGAGGAATTTGGCAGTCCCCGAACGTTCTGCCTGGGGCAGGGCTGCCAAGTCCTTGGAGGAGACTGTGGACCTCCGTGCTTGTGTGGGCTTCCTCCCTGAGAGCTCTGCTAGTGCCCTGCGGTGGCCACTCTGGCTCACAGGAATGGGGCGGAGGAGCAGGAGACGGTGTGGGTGGAGTGGGTGGGGACGATACACAGCGCATGACACCAGGTGACCCCAAGCAGGAGGCCAGGCCCAACGGCAGGTGTCACGTAGCCTGGGGCAGAACAGGGAGGGCAGATTGCTGCAGCACCTCCGAGGCCCCTCCAGAATGCCGTTGAGGGCTTCAGAAGGTTCTTGGCATCTGCCACGCAGATCTGCCAGAGCGAGCAGGATGAAGGCGAGGGAGGCTGGGCATAAGCTGGGCTGGCAGCAGAGCACGGGAGGCTCTGGGTAGGGAGACTGACCCTGGAAGTGAAGGCAGGCTGCGACATCTGGGGCCAGTGGGGAAGCCTCCTCCAGCAAGTCTCCCTGACCTCTGCCTGCTCGGCTTTGGCAGGGTACAGTGCTATTTTTCCTGCCTCAATCAGCCTCACAGTAGTGCAGGTTACACAACATTCTCATGGGCTGTTTCCTCATCTGCACTCATAGAGCAACTCCTGAGTGGTGGCTGTCAGAGCCTGGATGGATAGATGGACAGATGATGGATGGATGAGTGGACAGATGATGGATGGATGATGGATGAGTTGATGGATGGGTAGATGGATGGATGATGGATGGATGATGGATAGATAGATGGACGGATGATGGATGGATGACAGATGGATGGGTAGACAGATGATGGATGGATGGATGGATGGTGGATGAATGGATGGATGGGTGGATGGATGGATGGATGATGATGGATGGGTAGATGGATGGATGATGGATGGGCGGATGGATAGATGATGGATGGATGGACAGATAGATGATGACTGGCTGATGAATGGACAGACAATGGATGGATGAAGTATGGGTAGATGGACAGATGATGGATGGATGGGTGGACAGATGATGGGTGGATGATGGATGGGTAGATGGATGTAAAGAGGATGGATGGAAAGAGGATAGATGGATAGCTAACGGATGGATAGATGGACGGATGATGTGTGATGGATGGTGGATGAATGGAAGGCTAGATGGATGGGTAGATGGATGGATGGGTGATGGATGGATGGATTGGTGTGGATAGGTAGATGAACAGATGGATGGATGTGTGGATGGACGGATGATGGATGGATGGGTGGATGGACAGACGATGGATGATGGATGAATGGGTGGATGGGTGGGTGGATGAATGATGGATAGATGGATGGATGATGAATGGATGGATAGATGGATGGGTGGATAGATGACAGACAAGTAGATGAATGATGGATAGACGGGCAGATGGATAATAGGCAGATGGATGGAAGGATAAATGGAAAGATGGATGGATGATGAATGGATAGCAGGATGATGGACAGACAGATGATGGATGGATGGCAGATGAATAGAAGGATGGGAGGAAGGGGGAGCCAAGGTGTAAGGGAGAACAGAAACAAGGGAAGGAGAAGACAGAGGAACAAAGAGAAGGAAGTGGCACTGATCACTGGTCAGATGGATGGGTGGGTAGTTAGGGAGAGGGTGTGGAAGAGGAAGGCGGAGGGAGGAAAAGAAGTGAGGGTCAGCAGGCAGAGAAGTCCTGGTGACCAAGTGGTCCTCAGAGCCAGGATCCGAGGAAGGCATATGTTGAAGGTGAGACAAAGAGGCCCCGGAAGGTGGGGACACAGAGGGATGTCCGCGAGTTCCCGTGACCTCTCAGTCACCCCTGATCTTGTCCCAGGGCACTTCCCAGGCACCTCCAGGCCCCATTGCCAAACTCCTCATACTGCTGATTTGCACTGAATTATTATTTATTGATAAGATGCAAGCCCTGCCAGCTTCTGAGCTGGGGCCTCTCTCCCATCCCTTTGTGCCCTGAGTCTTGTTTACATCAAACGCAGATCTCCATGGTGATTGGAGGGCAAACATCACATCACAGAAGATGGCCTGGGGACATGTGGAGGCCACAGAGGGAGGAGGCAGCATCCCTGACACCAGCTAAGCACTGAGCGGTTTAGGAGCTTGTCTGGAGCCACCTCTGTGGCAGCCGCAGTCGCATCCAGGTCTGAACAGCTGGCTCATTTGTCACCAAGAAGAGAGGAAGCAGAGTCATGATCAAAACCAAGGTCTGTCTGCAGTCGCAGACCTGGACCAGCATCACCAGCTGCGTGTTCCTGGGACAGCTGGGCAGGTTTGCCACCCTTCCTCCTCCCAGCCAAGGGCCAAGGCTTCTGTTGCTGAGCTTCACCCACCAACACGGGCACCATCAGCGCTGGCCCTGACATGAGCCCCACCAAGAAACATCTGTGACACCTGGGGCTGCCTATGGGCCAGCAAATGGCCTGCACCCTGCTCTGCCCAGTGCCCCTGGACAGGCAGGCCCTGGACGTGCCCTGGCCTTTACCACAGGACATGCAGAGCTCTGGGCACTGCCACTGGGTTTCAGTACTTAGCCTCCTCTCGCTCTGCTTGTTACACACAGTGCTCTTATGCTGTGCAGTAAGAGAGGGTGCAGTGGCAGGGGACAGCATGTACTCTGCCTGAAGAGACTGTGTCCTGGTGGCCTCATCCTGTTCCCGTCAACATGGAGAGGCCCAAGCCCACAGGCCAGCAGCCTAAAGTGGGACTACCCAGTCAAGCCCTGTCTAAAGCAATCAAGTCACAGCTGACCTTTTGGAGTGGCTTGTTATGCAGCACTGTTAGCAGAGAGGCTGACTGATACATTCTAACTGAAGGCACTTTGAGATGGGAAAGTGACATGATAGAAGATTCTTAGGAAGAAACTGTCTTAGAATGTGTTGGGAAGGAATAAGAGCCCAGAATAGGGACTCAAGCCATACTCAGAGGAGACAGGTCTTAAACTTCAGGGTCCTGGAGATGACTGGCCTATTTGTGGTGAGGGGTAAGAGTCAAGAAAAAGTTAAGCAAACCAAGAAGGAAAGACGGATACAAGCTATGCACAGGTAATTCACAAAGGAAGGGACCTGAACTGCTAATAAACACAGGAAAACATGTTTGATATCATTAGGAAATGTGACATAAAACAACACAGTGCTACAAGCCACCTCCAGCTGGGCTCCCGCAGGCAATATCTGATGACTTCAAGGGTGTGGGCAGCAAGTCACCCCGCGCACAGGCTGGCAAGAGGTGGTGAGACAAGAAGCTGAGCGACCCTCTGCTGTGGCGTATCCATCTGGAGACGTGGCCCCGGGCGCTTACTGCAGTGAGTGGAATAGCAAAATCCCTGGGAGTAAAAATAATCCAAACGCTCCACAGCAGGGGAACGCGGGGCTCGGCAGCTTCCACGTGCCGCAGAGACGCATTCCAAAACGAAGCTGCAGTCACAATAAGGCATCTTTCCTATCAATCCCAAAGACGCGGTGACTGCAGACGGACACCGCGTGTGACCACTCGCGGTCTACACGAATCACGCTTCATCAGCACTTCACATTTTCATTCTGCTTTGCATAAGTGGGAATGACCCACACCAATTTCAAGAGAGCAATTACTTCTAGGAGGACAGTGTGGGCTGTAGCTGATTCTATTCCGATATTTTTCTTCAGGAGACAGAAGAGAGATCCCAAGCAGATGTGGAAAATCCAAGGAGGGTATGGCCCATCGTGGGCACTGAGCTGCACCAGGCTGTGCTTGGGGATGACAGGTACCCCAGGTTACTCCTGCTCACCCCACGTGGGGGCCAGAATTGCAGGGGACCTGCTGCGCTGGCTGGTGAGCACCGCTAGACTCCGCTGCACAGGAACCAGGCCTTCTGTTTCTGTCACAGGCTTCCTAATTAAAGTGAAGTGGGAAGAAAGAGAATCCCAACATCACCTCCACCACAAAAGGAGAGGCCCAGCCACGTCACTCCAGAGCCCAGCACCCAGTGCTCCTGATGCTATTCCCGACTGAAGGTCCTGCCAGGGGCAGGTGCCTGGGAAGTGGTGGGACAGGCACAGCCGGAATTCAATCCTGTTTGGGGGTGGCACAGACACAGAGCCCCCTGGCCTATAGGACTGTGCCCTCTATTTAAAACCCACTTTGCTGAGAGCCCTGCTCAGCCTGAGGGAAGAGGCAGTCCTGAAGGTCACATCAAAGCAGAGAGGAAGGGCACAGCTAGGTGGCCAAGATCAGCTTATTTTCTGGCTCAGAATGCTCCCTGGCTCTCCCTGACAGCATCAGAGCCAACTCCACCTGGCTTCCCCTGGGATGGCACCATAAATGCAAAGAATCTCCTAGGTCCCAGCAGTGTTTCCCCAGAACCGCACCACCAACCAGCCAGCTAGCCACCTGTCCATCATCCATCTATCCCCATCCCTCCATCATCATCCATCCTTCCATCCACCCATCCATCCTTCCATCCACCCACCCATCCACCCACCCATCCCTCCATCCACCCACCCATCCATCTGACTATCTGTCCACTCATGCATCCATCCATCTGTCCACCCACCATCCATCTATTTGTCTATCCACTCATCCACCCACCCATCCATCCATCCAATGCCAATGTTTATCCCCGTGCCAGTCTACCCTTGGTTCTGTGATCCACAAGCTGCCCTTGATAGGTCTCCAGGTTGACATCCTCAACTCACTTGTTCTCTGGTGATGGACAGAGGGCAGTGGAGAATAAATCGTAAACAGGAACACACAGCTTGCAGTGAGGTGTGACCCAGAACACCATACGGTGGTGGGGTGGCTTCTTTGCACTTCGTGCCAACGCAGAGTGGACAAGGAGCTATACCAGAAGGGCAATGTACTCCAGGCAGGCACTGCAGCACACAGGGGCCCTTGTGTGTCCCAGGTTCAGCCAGATGACTGCTGAGCAAGGCGAAGGTTCCCAGGTGACCTCAGAGCCTCCAGGACCTGCTGCTCTGTGGACCAGGAACATCACTGTGCAGCTTCTCAGGCCCCGCCCTAGACCCAGGAATCGGAACTTGCACTTGAACAAGACCCTGTGCCATGCAAGTGGAGACCCCTCCTGTAGACCAGGCTTTCAGCCGGGGATAGCCGCACCCAAGGGACAAGCACTGGTTCCCCAAGGGTGAAAGATCCTACTTCTACACACAAAGCACTGCACCACACAAGCAGTCACGCGGGGCAACGAGGAGGACAATGTTTGAACAAGGTTGGGAACAATAATGAAGAGGATGTGAGCGGAGCTGGGGCAGGAGGCTTGCGCAGGGCTGCTGGCAGGGCTGATCCCCTGCTCTGTCTCGGGGGACCAATTCATCCCTAGGTTCCATTTTCAAACTGAGAGTCCAGACCGCGGGAGCCTTCAGTGCTACTGGCAACTCTGCAGGTAGCCTGGCAAGGGGTTCTGAACCTTGGGGCTGACCCAGCTCCTCCTTCCTATGGGTCTGCTTATCTTAGAACGACAGCATCTCTGTTACACACAACCCTGCCTCCCACTGCAGCTCCCGCTCCTCCCACGTCCTTCCCCTGGGAGGAGCAGGGTCTGGGGTGGGGATGGGCAGGTGCAGGCCCTGAGGAGCCAGCAAGGAAGAGCGAACAGGACAAGGACAATTGTCGCCCAAGTCCCTAGGACTCTCAAGAAGGAGGACAGGGCCCAGGGTGGTGCTGGGAAGGCTGCAGAGACACAGATGTGGATAGACAGGTGAAAAGAGAGGATGGCAGAGAGCTGGGCACAGACGTAGGGGCCACTTGGGAATCCCAGGCAGGTGTTGTCATCAGGGTTTAGTGGTGGTCTAGTAGTCCCCATCCTGACCCCAAACCTGTGGCTCTGACTTTATTTGGAAAAGGGGTCTTTGCAGATGTGGGTGAGGTAAGGGTCTTGGGATGACACCATCCCGGACCACCCAGATGGGCCAGCCCAGTGGATGGTCTCCTGTGAAGAAACAGGGAGCAGCTGCATACAGACAGAGGCAGAGATCTAGTGGCGTGGCCACAAGGACCTCCAAAGCCACCAGCAGCTGGCAGGACAAGAGGGCCCCCACCTTTCAGACTCAGAGGAAATGAGGCCCTAAGGCAACTTGGCTAGGATTCCTGCCCTCCAGAATGGACGGAGAATGCCCTCTGCCAAGTCTCTGGTCTCTCATCACACTGGCCCTACACCCAGACAGTTGTGAGGGTAATGGCTGTTTGAGTGTGAAGGCCCTGGTTAGTCACCACCAGCCCCAGGAGGAATGCAGACAGGGGTCTTCAACTCACGATGACAGCTGCAGGGAGCATGTGCAGAGGGTCCCATTCCCCTCCTGCACTGGTTCAAAGAGGCCCTGAGCCCGAGCAGTGAACCCACAACAAGGGGGAGCAGATGGCCAGATCATCATAGCTGGGAGGGAGAGGCTACTGGCAAAGGGCCCATTAAATACAGGACAATTAAAAATGTATTTGGTTTAGATTTCAGAACCATTTCTAGAATGTAAATACCATACCTGTCATTAAAAATGTATTTATTGGAATTACACAGGAGAATTCTTGGAGGTGTGGCGTGCACTCAATAAGTAGGTCTTTAATAACCCACTTAATATGCGCTCCCCGACACGGCACCCTACACCTCAATCATCCTGTCCTCAAATGCAAACGGAGGCGGCGCCCAAGGAAGGTCTGAGCCAGATTTTCAGCTGCTCTTTGCTTCTCACCCACGTCCCGCGGTGGAGAGATAGCAAGGACAAGAGCAGACAGGCCCGAGGGAGAAGATGCGGCCACCAAACGGCAAACTGCAGACCCCACCGGGAACCACGGGAAGCAAGCCTCAGGATGCCACCGGCGGGAGACCACCTCCCTTGAAGAATTCACGGCTCCTGCACCCCTGCACAAACCTGCCCTCCCGGCTCAGGGACTCGATTCTGCGAGGCCCATCCCAGCAACAGGATGGAAAGGAAAACCATGTGCCCACATTTTCATGGAAAGCAACCTATGGGAGAGATTCAGCTTGGTGGAAACTGGAGAGGAGGTTCAGAGTGCGAGGACTACAGTGCTGATCCCTACCCACTCCTGTGCGCACATCAGGTCAGAGTGCAGGGACCGCAGCGCTGGTCCCTACCCACTCCTGTGCACACATCAGGACAGAACGCAGGGACTGCAGCGCTGGTCCCTACCCACTCCTGTGCACACATCAGGACAGAGTGCGGGGACCGCAGCACTAATCCGCACATCAGTGTAAGATACTATAAACAAGAGAGTGATCGCACCAATGGGAAGGCCGTGCTGGAACCTTCCTGAAATGACTAACGTTTCCCATGCATTTTTAATAAAGGCAAGGAGATGTCTGAGCTTGGAGACAGTGATGAGAGAGGAACAAGTAAAATTAAAATCTGTTGATTTGCTTTGGGGAAAAACTTAATTTAGACCATGTGCGTCCTGGAGACGTGTGTGGGCCACCTTGTTCAGTCCCCAAGGCCTCCCTCCAGAGCATCTTCTCCCCATTTTTACACGGGGACTTCCTGGGACAGCTCTGAGAGCGGGTCAGACCTCCCCACCTGCTTCTCAAGAACCCTGCCCAGAGCCTGTCCGCAAGGCCCGGCCACATTCAGGTCCCCACATCCCATAAGAACCTGCAGCAGGTCTGTTGGTACCAGTGCAGGTGACACTAGGAAGAACCAGCCAACAACACGAGAGACACTGTTTCCCCCACCTCCAGTCACACTGAGATGCTGCGGCAAGCGGAGGAACCAACACTTGGGAAATCTCTGGGAGGCGTCCCAGGGATGAGCTTGACTGAGGAGCCCTGCTTGGAGGAGGAGAACAATGAGCTATGTCCATCCACCTCAGAGCCAGGGTCCTCCCATCCACAGCCATCTACACAGCAGTGAGGGCACACCCTACATGGTCTGCCCAGCTCTAGGAGCCATGCCTCAACCTTGATCCTCAGATGTCAATCCGCCAGGAGCAGCTAAGGGGACACCGACGGATTTGGGACTTCAGCCCTGTCCCCTTTCCACAGTCATCTGGAGACAAAGGACTGCCTCGTCTAGCCCTGCAGCAGTGGAGACACAGTGAGAGCAGGCTCCCAGCACGCAGGGCCCTGTGCAGCTGTCGGGAAACACATCCTCTTGGAGGAATGTGACCCAGGGCTGACCGCTTTTTCTGGCATTGACAATGGACTTGGAAGAACAGGCCCTCCAGCCCAGAAGGCGAGCCCCCAGCTGACAGAGCTGGCTGGGAAAGCACGTGCTGGGAGGGAGCGAGAAGTCAGGGGAGCCCAGAGGCTGCCTTAGCACCACAGGTGACCAGGCCCGCTGGCCCAAGTGGACACCATTCCTTGTACAGCAGAGGACCAACTCTGGGCAACAGGGCAATGACTTCCCAAAGCTGCACAGAAATCCAGCCATGAGGGCCTGCAGAGTAGACCCCACCCCTCCTATAGAAAAATGGGCTAAAAATGAATTCATCAGTACTTGAGAACACATACTGGGAACCAAAAGGGTTGCCCAAGAATGGCTGGGCAACTAATCCGCACATCAGTGTAAGATACTATAAACAAGAGAGTGATCCTCTCTTGTTTATAGATCTTGTTTATAGATCTTGTTTATAGATCTCCCACGAGGCAGATCCTCGTGGGAGAAAAGCCCCGAGCCCTCAGCCCAGGCTCAGCGCCCTGTGAGGGTGACAGAGACCTGAGTTCCTCCCCGCTCATCTCTCTGCACTCACCAGAGGGTGGCCAATGTCCTAGGCCACTTCACATTTCACATGTAAAGAGATGTCCCACTTCACCTTCACTTACCAAGCCCCCGGGCTAAGCAGAAGAAAGGGAAATGCTCAACCGTGAGGACAGCCTGCTTGGAGGGCAGGCGCTGCACGCGTCCTGAGCACAGTGAGAGGAAAAGCGCACTGACCTGAATCCGCACCCTGCTCCTCAAGAGCAGCCGAAAGGAAGCGGGTGGGGGACAACAGACAGTAGGAGCACAGAGAGGCCTGTGGAACGAGCCATCCACCCCCAGAGCCGTCTGCCTGGACAGCACTGCTCTGCTTTCACCTTCCCCTTTATGCATTTTATAGCCAAAGAAAAACTGCGAGGCCACCAACTGGGGGAAGCTGCTGGTGCCCGGCACTTGGCTCTCTGTCCTCAGACCCAGCGAGGACACACACAGAACGAGAGAGGCCCATCATGGGGCTGACTTACCGCCACAGAGAGCTTTCCAGAACCTTGCCCATGTCTGCGTGGTAGTACTTGGTCAGGATCAAGATCACCTGTGAAGTTAAGAGGAGAAGGTGGATGTCAGCCGGTTTTGTGGTTCTCAAGGAAGGATAGAGTGGCCCCCACCCCTGGGGCTTGGGGTCTCAAAGGCAGATTCCCCAGGGCCCTTGAGCCCGAGCACACAGACATGGGGCTTATTTCCCTTTTAAAAACTCACTCTGCTCCTCAGTACCACTCTGGGGAACCCCAATCCTGTAAGACCCATCCACTTGGCACCACTTGGCAGGAATCATTCAAACCCAAACCTGGACAATCGCAAATGGCCACCAAAGGGACGCGGAGGTGGTGATCCCAGTGTGACATGCTTGGCTGACTCCACCAGCGCCCCAGAGAGCCCCCAAACCAGCTGGAGCAGCTGCCGAGTCTGCCGCCCCAAACAAGAGCAGGCCCCCGTGGCCCGTTCTGTCATTGCTCTTCCCGGAGTGGTGGCTGACAGCAAAGCTGATGACAGCGGGAGGGGAAGGTGGGCAAGACAGCAAGACAGCTGGAGGGGCCACGAATCAGCAGCAGGAGCACACACACGCACGCTGTCAAAAGACTCAACGCACACACAGGGCCCGTGGAACAACGCTGCTTCCGTTTCAGTGCTGTGCAGAGTATGCAGCCATTTAAAAATGAAAATGAATGTGTTTAAGAACATTCAAAATGTTCTTCAAAACTGACGCATGAACAAAAAAAAGAAAGAAAGAAAAGAGGAAATGAGGATTCGTCAGCCCTGGTGGGGAAAGGAGATTGATCCCCAATTACTCCACCAGCCACCGCGTTCTCGCGCACATCAGATCTCATTCCACTTGCTGCCAGTCTGCATTAGAGTTCCTAATGCTCCTGTTGCCATGGGAACTCCGGGAGGTAAAGCAGGACACCCTCGGGCCCCCAACGTGGCCGCTAGCCTGGTTAATGTGGGGTCAGCACACCAGCTGTGTCCCACACCCTTGCTCCTCTTCCAGAGCAGAACTTTTTGGTGCTTGGCCTTTGGGGCGTTGAGGCAGCAACCGAGAGCCAGGCTGATCAACTACCTTTCTTTCCCTGGTGATTAGAGCAGGGAGACCAGAGGAAGGGCTGTCAACCAAGACGGGACAGTATGCATCTGAGAAGCAGTGATAATTTTAAAAAAAGAAGAAAGAGAGGCTCATCAATGGAGCCGAGAGGGCTCTGCCTCGCTGGGGAACAATGCGATTTCTCTTGCCAGCTCACAGCCTGCCCGAGTCAAAGGCAGATCTCGGAAGACAGAGGAGGCGGCAGAGTGACAGAGCAGGAGACAAGCGTATTTTTAACCTATTGATTTATATTTTATGTGGTCTTGCTATCCCCAGAGGGGTTTTTGTGGAGCTGGAGCATGACAGGTGGAAGGAACCTCAAAGTCTGTTTTATCCAACTCCATGCAGGATGAAATCATCGCTCCAATCTGATCTCCCTCTACCGGCCAGGCCCAGGCTCCGCGGTATGCCTCGAGGGGTGGGGAGCTCACTCCCACGGGTTCCAGGCCCTGCTGTGGGCTGCTGGGTTTGGAGGCTGGCCCTGCAGGAGGCTGGCCTCATCTCCTGGGAATGCCTGCCTGTGTGGGGAAGTTCTGCTGCTGGTGAAGAGTGAGGGAGACCACTTCCTCCGGCCCCCAGGGGAGACTGCTGACCGCACCCACTCTCTCATCCTGAGCTCTGCCCAGGCCTTCCCACGGCTGCTCCTCGTCCTGGACCCTTTCCTACCTTCTGCCCCGACGTTTGGCTCACTGCTAGTCAACCTTCAGCTCTCAGTGGATCCACATCACCCCAGGGAAGTCTCCCAGACACCCACCTGGGCCCAGCACCCCTCCATCCCCACTCTGAGCTTCCCCTACCCCCACAGCAGCTTGCAGGGTCTGTACCTCGAGGATGGAGACCTTGTTTCCTTTCCTGTCCCCAGTGCTGTACAAGCACTGAGACCACAAATTGAGAGACATAAAGGCAGTTTGGCCCAAAACCAGGCAGAGGCAGGTGCCCTTGGCAGCCCCTAACTCTGGCCATGTCCACAAGTCACCCTTCTACTATCGAGAAAACACTGTCCGCTCCCCACACTGCGAGCCACCTTAACTCCACAGGTGGAATGCAAGTCTTGGTGGCAACCAGAGGCAAGTCTTGGTGGCAACCAGAGGCCACAAAGAGGGGCTGGAGGAGCTGGGTGGCCGGGCATCCCTGCCCATGCACCACACTCAGGGCGATTTGGGGCCCAGATTTTATACCTGGTTCTGCAAACTCACCAGCAACCCTTCACCCCAGCACCCCATTTCCTGCTGCAAGGTGACGTGACCACTAACCAGGAACCACAGCTGTGGGGATGGGTGGTCAGCGTGGCCTTGGTCATGCCTAGTGTTGGCTTGGCCTCTGCCATGTCACAAGGTTCATGCACTCACCCACTTCCAACTCTCAGGAGCCCCCCAGACGGCGTTCATGAAGCAGGAGCTTAAATGTTCTGCCGAAAACCACATCATGTTGGATAAACAAAGGCCAGATGAAAAAATAAATAAAATTGATTCTTTCTCTCTCTCTCTCCCCTTAAAAACATACCCAGCTGGTGCAGAGCCAGGACCCAACCCCAAGCTGCTGGGCTTCAAGCCGGGAGCCTCTCTGCCAGCCGAGAGCCTGTTGCTAGAAGAAACTTCTACTAACGTGGTTTCCAGCCCTTCACATGGTGACGTGCCCTTCTGCTCCTCCTCTAACAGCTTTGGAAGCCAACTGGCCCAGGACGACTTCCCAGCCACTGTTGGGTGCCGGGGCTCTGGGTGGGAGGGAGTGGGGCAGGGAGTGGATGGGCCAGGGGCCACCCTGCAGAGGCCCCTCCCAACCTGGGCTCCTGCTGGCCAAGGGAGGCAGGGTCACTTCCTCACTTTCACCCCTGTGTCTCAACCAGCTTCCCGTCCTCCTGGCCTGGGGGTCCTGTGCAAAGGATTTGCCCCCACTTTGCAAAGCAGGACATCTGCTCCAGTGTGCTGGTCCTCCTCTGTGCCCGCCCAGCTTGCCATGGTGTGAGTGTGTGTAAGCTGACGCAGACTGCAGGCAAAGGCTGCTAGCTGGTACCCTTTGCGGCTGAGGAAACCGAGGCTCTGAGCTGTCAAGTGACCTGCCTGACATTACACATGGCAGGGCCAGGTGCCTCTGGTGCCCAGGTCCAGGGCTCTTGTGGGTCTGCTCTTCACCATCGTCCCTTCCAGGAACAGGACACGCAGGTGCCTGGGAGCCTCCGTGAGCCCACCCCAAGCCCACCCAGCAGCCCTCCACCTTGAGAAGCCAACGTGACCCCAGAGAGGCCCTGCATGGCCGGCGGCCAGCCCCACATAGGCTACGGCTGGCTGCAGCCCAATACCCGGCCCGCAGCAAAAATTCAGTCAGGGCTTGTTGAGTGATGGCTGTGGGGGTCTGCGAGGAAAGCATGGTGCAGAGAGAACCAAGCCAGTCCTCAGGCCACTGCTGCCACCAATCCTACAGCCGATTCCCTGCAAAGCCCGTCATCCAGCCCCATGCTCTCCCAACACCTAGGCTGAGGCACACATCCTGGAGGCCCACGGTTCTCGGCTCACGGCTCTCGGTGACACCACCGCTGCCCCTCGGGGAGGCAGGAGAGCCTGATGGGCATGGGCGTGCCCCCCAACCCAGAGGACCCAGAGGTGCATCCTACTCAGAGGTTCCCCCAGCCACAGCCAGGTTGGGCCTGCACAGCTGCCCGGGCCAGGTGCCGCTCTGTTCCACTCAGCCCTGACGCACACAGCGGCCTGGGGCAGCTCCGCAACTCATGGGCTGCAAGTTCCAGAGCTGCTCCACCCTGGCAGTGGTTGGAGCACACATCTGCCAGGCTGTCCTCACCCAGCCAAGGAGCAGCCCCACTCTGGGAGGGCGAGGCTGGTGACCAGAGGCGAGTCTGCAGGAGAGGCCCCAAGCACACCGGACCTGCAGTCTTCCTTCAGACCCTCAGAAATGGAAGGGTCTCTCCTCCTTCAGACCTTCAGAGATGGGAAGGCCTCCCCTCCTTCAGACCCTCAGAGATGGAAGGGCCTCCCCTCCTTCAGACCTTCAGAGATGGAAGGGTCTCTCCTCCTTCAGACCTTCAGAGATGGG
>PVKS010022277.1:0-33965 GCA_004027875.1 Aplodontia rufa | reverse complement strand
CAAGAACACCAAAACAAAATCAAACAAAAAACTTTTAATGAAAACTGAAAGGATTGTCTCTGCTAAGGTGTTTGAAACTGTGGACAAGTATGTGTCTTCACTGTCTGACCACTCTTCTGTTTCTTTGTGGGCTGTGTGTCCCTAGAGAGAGCAAGGGCCAGGGTTAGACCTTTCCTTCTTTTGTGTGCTCACCAGGTTGGCAGCTGGAGTGGTTTGGAAGTGAATCTGATGCAATGGCTCTTAGCTTCCCTGCTTAACAGTACAAGGTAGGATAGATATTGGAAAGTACGATCCATTGGAGTTTTGTAGAACAGACTAGATCAATGCAATCGCAGGGTGGGACTCATGCTGAGTTCTAAATGGGATGCTGTGGGGTTTAGCTTTCACAGAACTTTGATACTTTGTCAGGTGTAACTGCTCTGAAGAAATCAGATCAACACATTGCCTAAGGCTGGGAGATACTGATCTCTGCTGGGCATTGGGGTCCTTGGTGCTTACAGACAATTCTACTCATGGAGTTGAGTAACCAACCACCTTGGATGAAGGAGACATGGAACGTCTCACATACTCCCCTGTGCACGAAGATGGTCTTCCAAAGCTCATTTCTTTAATGGATTCCTTCCCACCTGTTCAGTTACCACACCCTCTTCAGCTATTCACGGGAACCACCAGACGCAAAGGCAAAGTGAGTTACACTCCCCTTCATGTTTCTGATCTGAATCCTCTTGGGTACAATCTTCTCTGTGTCTGTTTCAATTGCATTCTGCCAAGAATAGGCTAGGCCACATGGTAGGTCCTGGCCAGGTATGTCCCTCAATCACCCACCTCACTGAGAAGCAGTATTCCTGGTGCTTCAAGTCTGAGCAGTGAAACAACTGGAAAGTTCAGCATTCCTCTGCTCTGCCATTTTTGTCTCCTGCCTTCTCTTTCCTTTCATTCAACCTCAGGAAGGATCGGGAGGGGTAGTGACTTTCTCTACAGACAATGATCTCTCTCTGCTCCCATCTTCAGGAAAGGTAGTCCTCCAGCTGTGAAAGAAGCTTTGACTTTTTGGAGATCTGCATGTGGTGGAGGACTCTTTTGAGATAATCATCTTGAGGGCAATGGCCCCCAGCAGGAGGTTGGTCACAATTAGGACTTTGTTTTTCACCATTCAACTGTTCTGCTCTTACATCACAGCCACTTAGTGTCATTCCATCTAGCTCTTAGACAGTATCAGGTGCAGCTTGAAATATCTTCAAATTCAACAAAAGCAAAGCTGGAAGTTTTTCTAGCATCCCACACACTTGAGAGTGGTTCACAATAGTCAAAAGTCTTTTCCAGTTCATTTTTCCCCAATGTCTCCTACATTATCTTTATGAAATTTACAGTTCAATGGACAGGAACCACTATACATTATAAATGTTGGTGCTTAAGTCCAAATTCTCTGATAGGTCTTCCTGTTCTTCTCTATCCCAGTCCCCAGAGATGCCTGGCTTTTCCCAAATCCACAAAATGTCCTACTATGTTCTTTTTTGGATCCCTGCTGCCAAAAATAATGCTTAATATGTAGTTTCCACTTAGAGAATGTCTGCTGAATAAATGAAGAACTATACAACTTGTCTCTATCAATATAAAAATTTGTTATTTATCAAAACAAATAACACATTTTAAACAGTGGTATGTACTCTGCAATTAATAGTATGGCCTCTGAGCATAGTTGGGGAAATAAAGCCAAATGTCACCTGATCTTTTTCAAATAACAAATGTACTAATAAACATCTCAGGAGTTATTTATTTTGATATTTGATGTGTCCTGGAGTTATCTCAACTAATTTCTCTATTAATTGTCTTTACTGTCATCTCACTCCCTGATCTAAGATATCATTTATCATATTATGTGCAATTTCAACCCTATCTATGAATTCCCTAAGACTGGTATGTGCTATATAATTAATCATCTGGCCTATGACCATAGTTGGGGAAATAAAACCAAATGTCACTTGATCTTTTTCAAAGAACAAATGTACTGATACAATATCTCTCTACATTCACAGATTTATTAGTGACTATTTAAAATGTGTATATAAATGCAGGTTTACTCAAATGAGTTAGTTAAAAACCTATATCTTCATAAACACCAGCACATAAATATTTATAGGCTTTATTTATAATTAGCAACCCTTGGCAGAAATCAAAATGTCTTTCAGATGGTGAATAGATGAATAAATGTGGTATGTCCAGATAATTGATTATTATTCAACACTAAAAGGAAATAACCTATGAAGCCATGAAAAAACAAGGTATTTACTCATGTTACTAAGTCAAAGAAGTCAATCTGAAAAGGCTACATGTCACATGAGTCCAACCATAGGACATTCTGGAAAAGTCAGAACCATGGAGACAGTTAAAAAGATCAATGGTTACCAGAGGCAAAGAGGAAAGGAGGTAATAGATGGAGATCAAAGGATTTTCAGGGAAATGAAACTATTTTGTATCATGTCACAATGGTACACACAGTCACTGTACATTTCTTAAAGCCCATAGAAACTATAACATCAAGAATGAATCCTAACATGAACCATGGACTTTAAGTCATTAAAAATTAGTACATAAATGAATATGCAAGTACACTAAGGGAAGGCTTTAATACTTGGGTGGTCACTACGGAAGCAGGTGCTGTAACTCTCTGGAGTATTATACCTGCATCATTGTGATTATTATACTAACAGTTTTGAGTTCTTCCTCTTTTTAAAACTTGTTCAATTTTAACTTAAAATTTTAATTTAATTTTATTTGTTTTCAACAATAAATTTTATAATAATCATATAATATGTACTTATACTTTCTTTGTACCCTTCAAGTCTTTCCAGTTCAACCCCTGGCTTCCTTGATCCTGAATGTTTATGCTATTACTGATCACACTGTATCTTTAGCCCACCTAATGAGTTAGATTGTGTATTAGTCAGGGTTCTTTCAAGAAATCTACCAATAGGATGTATATATGGACACACACACACACACACACACACACACACGTGTGCACACACAGATTTATTATAAGCAAATAAATGGCTAACAGGATTAAGGAAGCCAACAAGTCCCAGAATCTGCAGTAAGTAAGCTGGAGACCCAAGAAAGCCAATGATAATTCTTGTTCAAAAGACTGAAGCCTTTTTTTTAAACAAAAAATTTTAAGGAGTTGAGTTATTGTACAATCATAAATGCACATAAAACTGCAATCCTGAACCCTGAGGAAGGGTCACTGCTTTAGTTTAAAGGTGGAGCATGGAGGGCATCACTATGACCCTGTGCCCTGCTCTGAGTTACTCCATGATGTGTAGAATGGTAGTTTTCAGACTGCGCTTAACCTGGAATTATTCCATTTTCTGAAGCAACATTTTTCTGTGAGCTACTTCACTTTGAGCTCACATGCCAAGGTAGAGTGAATGGCTGTACACCTTGTTTATACAAACACCTTGTATATCTGCCCAGAACAACCATAAGACACAAATTAATAAATAACCTAGTAATGAAAACTTATCAAACTAAATTAGAAAGACTTAGATTAGTGGGCATCCCAAATCATTATCAGAAACATGAGACACAGAAACTTACCAGCCTCACTAGACACAACTCTCTCACCTAAAACTTGTAAAAGGAGGAGCCCCACAGGATTGGATGTGGCTGCACCCTGACCCCATCACCCTGCCAACTCATCATGAAAACTGGCATAGTGATGAACCTCTGGTTATCTCTGGGCTTTTGCTCAGCATGTGATAGCAATGCATCTCAAGCTGACACTTGAAGCTAACACTCTGAAACTGCCATCTGTCTGTCTGTCTGGAACCTCTTCTTTAAAAATTCTGTGGCATCAGTTCATTAAAATCTTTATCTGGCAACCTACAGTGACTGTTACTTATGTAGGCTTTGTAGAGCATTGTGCCTGTTCTTTCAGCTCAACATTCTATAACCCTGTGTTTACCTTAACCCTTTCTTAGTCTTTCTGTGATTATGTATATTATATATCATTATATATTATAGATATCACTGTGTGAAGTATGATATGTGCCTTGAGTTTTATAGATATTAACAATTAAAATTGGAATAAAGGAACCTATGATCACCTAGCTAATGACTATCAATCAGGTGACCCATATGTACTCAGTGAATTGCAATCCCTGACAGTGATGTAGCATGTGAATGTATCATTATTTAATTAATTCTGACATTGTTGAAAGACAAAAATATGTTTGGTTTTTTGTTAAGGCACAGCTCACTTAACATGAGGCAGGAAAGAAAGGATCAACATAACAGGTGAAGACAATCAGGTGAGGAGTTACCTCTTAGGCTTTTTGCTTTTATTGGTACTGGGTATTTAACCCAGGGGCACTTTACCACCACGCTATATCCATAGCCTCCTTTTTTTCTAGCCCTTTTTAATTTTTTATTTCCAAAAAAGGACTCACTAAGTTGCTTAGGGCCTCACTAAGTTGCTGAGGTTGGCCTTAAACTTAGGATTCTCCTGGCTCAGCCTCCTGAGTCACTGGTATTATAATTGTGTGCCACTGCACCCAGCTTACTCGTCCTTTCTGTTGTGTTTAGATCTTCAGTTGATTGGGTGAGGTCCACTCACATTAGTAAAGGCAATCTTTATTCTACTTAATAACTCAAATGTGAAGCTCATCCAGAAACATCATCACAGACCCAGTGATAATATTTGACCACATGTCTGGGTACCCCATGGCCCAGATAAATTGACATATATAATTGACCATCACACAAAGCTACATAAAAGCCCTGGGAAATTCCATTGAGAGACAGCTACCACACCACCCAGAAGAGCAGATTCTAAATGGTGGGGCTGGGTGTAAACACAGTCAGAATGGTCTTGTAACATTTTGAATGTCACATTGTGAGGGTTGACTGTTATGAGAGGTAGTCTTTGCTGCACAATGTGGGATTGGAGGAGAGATAAGTGTTTCATGATATTTCAAAATTTTACTTGGAGGGAGTAGCAGTGGTGTCACTCTCAGTCTATCTGCTGGCTTCCCAGAGATCTGTGAAGAGGTCACAAATCCTGCAAAATCCCACCCTAATGCCCTCTGTCTTGTAAGTTTTATAACTATACCAAAACAAGGTACAATATGAGAACATAAAACTTGAAAGTGTTACCAATAGACTGAGCATTCTTTTGCTCAATTTGGATGGAAATCATGGCTGGGCAAAATGCAGCTCCCTTCGTATTAGGAGCTCTGAACTTTGAATGCCAACGACTCTCAGAATTTAGTGTTAGGAACACTCCTCACTTCTCTCCTGGTGGCTGGAGCCAGCAGCTGCTGGGAGCTCTTTGGAACTCTTCCAACTGCCAGAGATTGTGACTCCTGAAAGGAGAGAGGAGTGTTTCCTGATTTGCACAATTTTACTTGGCGGGGGTAGCAATGGTACCAACCTCTCCATTCTCCCGGCTGTTCTTTGGCTGCTAGCTGCCCTCAGTGTTATCAGCCGCGGCTGATGACTACATTTAGTGCCATCAGTGTTACCAGTTCTTAGTGTAACCAGCTCAGTTTGCTCGACTCAAGGTAGAAATCAAGAATAGGCAAGATATAACCATCCAAAAGAGGTTTTAAGAGGACTTATGCTGCATCATAAGGGGAAGCAGGACACTACTTATATAGGAAAAAATGTGGGTTCATGCCATGTGAAGGTGAAGGCAGAAATTGGTGTGATGAAACTGAGGGGAGATCAAAATAAACCCTCTAGTATCATATATTTTAAGAATCACTCATTTTGGAGGTTACATAGTTGAGAAATACATTATTAGACTTGCACTAGCTTTGTTGTAGATGATACTTCTGTTGTATGGGTTATGTTGACAACAGTTGCCTAGGTTACATTTCATGTTTTTGAAGTCCAAATTTTTCAAAACCACTGACTGCTGACTTGGGTTTATGCAGGTATCTGAGAGGTGATATTTTGAGGAAACCACAAACTCAATCCTCAGAGTATGCTAATGCTACCATCTTCGGAACATGAGCCTCATGCAGAGCCATGAAGTTTGATTATGCTTGTTCAAACCCTCTATTACTTCCCCTTGAATCAGCTTTCCCCACGCATCCTGCTTCTTCATCCCATAAATAAATAGCTCCAAAATCTATCCTTGGGGGTGCAAATTTGAAACTTGGGCCTCCCCTCTGTGCTCAGCTACTTTATAAATAAACTTTTGCTTTTGCAAAACTCTTTGTCTCAGTGATTGGCATACTGCAGAGCAGGCAAAATGGTCCTGGTTATGTGACAGTGGTGAAGCAAAACCCAGACAATACCAAAGATTGCCAGCAAATGCTGGAAGCTAGGAAAGAGATGTGGAACACACTCTCCCTCACAGCTCAGAAAGAAGCAACCCTACCCACGCCTTGATCTCAGGCTTCCAGCTTCTAGACTGTGAGAAAATAATTTTCATTGTGTTAGCTACCCAATTTGTGCTTTGTTTTGGTAACCCCAGAAACTTAACACATTTGCCACAGGGAAGAAAAAGCAAGAATATTTACATTGTTGTGGATTAAAGAGAAATATAGCTTACATTTCTTGATTGCATATTTTGTGTACTGTTGAGATGAAGAGAAGAGTCTGATGCTCCCCACGAGGTACTTTTCATTTTTCTTTCCTCCATGTTTGACATCCTGGCTACCACCAAACATCTTTGGCTAGCTATGGCTATATCAGATGCCCCACAGCAGCTCAGAGACTTTTGCTTTTGTGAAACTCTTGCTGAGGAAGAGAACAATTGTGAATAACATTATTGTTCATTTCATGAATTTCTGAAAAGCATATCAACTTTTCATGGAAAATGTGAAATTATAGTTGAAGTCCCAAGATTACTTGAACCCAAGACCCTGTGAGGACCTTGTCTTTACCTCTTCACTTTGCTGTTACCACAAAGCCTAAACTAAATCATCATTATTACATAATCAACCAAGCACTAGCATTGTTGAAGACCTGCCTAAAATAAACCAAGCATCCCAGTAAATGTCCTGACTTTGCCCTTCCCCTTTGGAGGTGTCATTAGGGCTCTTTGTAGGTGAAGCTCTCTCTTACCAAGGTCAGCATAAGCTCAGGTTTGTCTCATCAATAATTCTTCCTAGTAATATTTTAGGGAGCCAGCATTCAGCATCAGGAATGTTCACAGAACATTCTTCTTTAATGTGCAACCCCACCTTCAGTCCTGGTACTTTCTATCCCCTTTTGCTCTTCAATATTCTTTTTAAACATTTTTAAAATTTCTCTTTTTTTAATTTTTTTGAGATAGCGCCTTGCTAATTTGCTCAAGCTGGCTTCAAACTTGTGATTCTCTTGTCTCTGATTCCAGAGTACCTGGAATTATAAGCTTATACCACTTTACTGGGCTTTTTAACATTAAATATAGGACCTATGTTTCATTTATTTATGTGCTTATTGTGGTATTCCATCATAACAATTTAGGTGCCATAAAGGCAGAGGCATTTCTGGCTCCAAGCTTAGAAGAGTTGTTGGTATCTAGTGGATTGATGATCATTATTGTTGAATAAGTGAATATGATATAATTACTGATAATGTGACTCAATTAATTCCAAAATTAGCATTTTGGACAGATATCATCAAACACTTCATTAACTTACATCTTACCAAAGTGTCCTCCTAATAAAGAGAGTCAGGGAGTCCATCCATGTGGAAACCATTTTGAGGTTCTTTTATTAAAAATTTCTTTTCTTATTTTTATGACTTGGTAGGCTATTGAAAAAGGATGCTCTGGAAATTTTCTAGGCTCACATAATCATAAGGAACTTGGATTCCTCATTAGTCCACCTGTTCTTGGTTGCACAATCTTATAACTGTTTTCTGAGGGAAATACCAGTGCCATCTGTGAGTATTCCTTCTGCCCATCTCCACATCCTTTCAGGTTGGCCTCTGGTTAGTATAATTGTTTCAGTAAGACAATGCTAATCAGGTGATTATTCACATTTCTAATGTTCTTTTGATTCCAGAGAAGTTGCTAACTGCCAGCAAAATCTCTTATGAGAAACAAAAACCATGTCAAAAAGATATGTTGTTTGTTCATACTCACTAGACAGTTTTATGCTTAGACTTCCTCTGTATCCCTGGCTACTTTTCCTGAAATACATCTTTGATGCAATGATTTCACTTTCATACAGTAAGACTTGATCATAGAGAGACAAGGAGAATTCTCTATTATTTTTACTGAAGGAACAATGTAAAGAACGTCATCCACCAAATACTCCAGCAACTCTTCATAAGGAGCCATGGAGAAATTGCCATAGCGCCAGGAGACATGTTTCCTATGGATACTCCATTTATCAATTTGGTCAGTTATGTTCTTTGTTTTGGTTACTAGGAAACTTGGAGCCAATTTTGCTCCTTACCTTTGTTAAGCATATAGGATCTTCTTGTAGACATTTCTGTATATTAACTTAACTATGGCTTTTCTCAAATTTCTCTTCACATTGACCCTTTACTTTATATATGCTATTTAGTTGCATGCCCTTTTTTCAGTGACCTCAAATATTTTTCTTCTGTGTAAGCATAGGTATAACTTAATGAGTACACATGTAACATAAGACTGGTCAAGGAGGCAGACAGTTTAATTATATCTTTTCTATTTGTCCTACACTTTTCTTCTACAAACTGAAAAAAATCACCTCAGAAGACAGTTATGAAATATAAAAATGCACAATATGATTGGTGCCTTTGAAAAAACACTGAATGCTTTACTTGATTTATATAAATGAAATACATTCACTACAGTTAACTAATTGGCTCTTTTCTATTATTAATTTTACTAAATGAAGCTGGTGTTGTTAAAATATTCATGAGGTCAAATTATCAAGATTCATGAAGCATTGTATTTCAACGGAAAGGCTGTTTGTCAGGTTTCTGTCACTGTGACAAACACCTAAGATAACTTCAAAGGAAGACGGATTTATTTTGCCTCATGGTCTCATAGGTTTTTGTCATTTGACTTTGTTGCCTTTGGGCTGGTGGCAAGGCATTATGTCATGGTGGGAAGTAAGTGGCAGAAAAGGACTTTTTACCTGATAGTGACCAAGAAGCAGAGAGAGAGAGAGAGAAAAGGGCCTGAGGCCCCAATATACCATTCAAGGGCACGCCCCCAGTGACCTCACTTCCTTCCACTAGGCTTCATTTCCTAAGGTTCCATCACCTCCCAATAATGCTGCAGGTGAGTAACCAAACCTTTTAATGGCCCCCTCTGGAGGCCATTCAAGATCCAAACCATATAGAAGATTTGTTTTCAGTCATCAATATAAAAGTAAGTAGAATGAAGCCGGGATTGGTGGCACATGCTGATAATCCCAGTGGCTTGGGAGCCTGAGGCAGGAGGATCCGAAGTTCAAAGCCAGCATCAGCAACTTAACGAGGTTCTAAGAGACTTAGTGAGACCCTGTCTCAAAATAAAAAATAAAAAGTGCTGGGGATATGGCTCAGTGGTTAATCATCTCTAGGTTCAATCTTTGGTACAAAAAAATAAAAGCCAAAAATAATAAAAAACAAAAAAAAAAAAAAAAAAAAAAAAAAAAAAAAAAAAAAAAAAAAAAAAAAAAAAAAAAAAAAAAAAAAAAAAAAAAAAAAAAAGAAAGAAAGAAAGAAAGAAAGAAAAAAGTAAGTAGAATGAAAAAAAAAAGAGTCTAAGAAAAATAATTTTAAAACTGCCAGTGTAGAATGGAATTTGGGCACTTAAATCAATCATAATTAGTTTCCACACTGATAATAAAATGACTCCTAATAATTTAACAAATTCTCTTTTCTATCTTCCTTTCAAAACTCAGGCAATTTCCTAGACCTTTGTTTAGTTCACTTTCTTCTTTTCCAAATCATTCCATAGGCCAATCAGAACTAAGAATTTGGCCTATACCAAAGCATCATATATTTTCCAGGCCATAGCTCTTAATTCATACAGAATTGACCTCAAATTACATCACATCCTGGTCCACATTTGGCTCATATATCTTTCTTCCCTATTTGGGAAGTTCAGTCTGTGATCCTGAATTACCCAAATTAAAGACTTTCTTATAAATCTGTCAGCCTTTTAAAGTCTTACATTTAAGATGAAGATTCATTGGCCGGGAACATGGTGCCCACACCATCATCAGTGATCCCCAGGCACTCCTGAGCAAAAGTTTGTGCTGCAGGAATTGGACATGGTATCCAATGCTCTATTGTTGTTATGGAGTTTGGTGTTCTTGGATGTATATATATATTTTTCATTTGTATATATTGGAGGTTGATTTCTATTGTCATTGTGTCTTCTTGAACCCAGCTGCTGTCTCCATAGCATTGGAATCCGACCAGGGAAAATCTTCATGATGGCAAACTAGACCTCAGTCTCCTTGGGTCAAAGAGAACCACGTTTCATGCTAACCTCTTCTTCACTGTACTCCGGCAATTCCTAAACTATATGCTGTTCTCTCTCATCCTCACCCAAAGTCTTTACCCCACTCACATCCCATTTCTATCTTTTCCTTATTCTTAATTGAATAACCTACACCACGCTAATACCTTGTAGCTCTTTATTCTGAGTCATGAGTTCTAAACTACCTCCCTACCTCACTTTCTTGGCTTTCTAGACATTTTTTTCCCCACTTATAGAGGCCCTGGTAACTGAAGAAAAGGACATCCATGAAAATGGGTAGTTGCTTGCTATCATAATACATTGTGAGCGCTCTCATGGAAGAAAATTGCTCCTATAGGTGCTAATCATCATTATAACTGTTTTAGTTGAAACTGTCTAGTATATGCACCTATAGGCTCTCAATTTTTTACTGATTGGACTGGCAGCTATTGATCTGAGCTTTCCAAATAACACCCCATCCCAACAAAGCAAAGTCATAAGAAGCTCCAATAACCCCTACAAGAGTAATATGCACTGTCGGTCTTCAAGCCACACCCGCTGTATCTGAAAATGAGGAAAAGGGGAAATAACTCACTTCCTCAACTTCACAGTTACACATCCAAGGACTCCATGGTCAGGGTCTTAGATGAAAACCTAAAAAATTATATCAACATTATGATTAGTAACTCAATCAAAGAGTTGAAAGAAGAATTAAGGAAAGAGATCAGAGATCAGTTTCAAGTGATGAGAGACAACTTATATAAGGAAATAATGGAGCAATTCTATTAGATGAAAGACCATATTTATAAAGAGCTAGACATCCTGAAAAGAGACCTAGCAGAGTTATCAGAATTGAAAAACACTGTCAATCAAATCAAATCTTCACTAGAAGATACTAACACCAGAGTAAACTCAACTGAAAATAGAACCTCAGCTCTTTAAGAACATACATCAGATAATGAAGACAGGTTGAGCAATGTCATGACCAGAACTTCCAAATAATATTTGATGAGATGAGGAGAAATAACCTCAGAGTTATTGGACTGGATGAAAACTCCAAACCGCAAACAAGGGGCATTAAGAACCTTATAAATGAAATTGTAAAGAAGAATTTCCCTCACATGAGAATTGACCCATAATACCAAATCCAAGAGGCTTATAGGACACCAAACAGACCTAATCAAATGAGAAATTCACCAAGACATAGCATATATAAAATGAATAACAGAGAAATTAAAGAGAGAATTCTAAAAGCAGCTAGAGAAATGCCTCACATCATATTCAGAGGCAGACCAATTAGGAACACTATGGATTTTTCAGATCAGACAATGAAGGCCAGAAGAGCTTGGAATAATATTTTTCAAGCCTTGAAAGAAAACAATTTGAAGCCAAAAATAATATACCCTGCAAAACTCATCTTTAAATTTGACAGGAGAATTAAATACGTCAATGATAAGAACAAGTTAGCAAGATACATGAACACAAACCCTGTGCTACAGAATATTCTCAAGGACATTCTTCATTCAGAAGAAAATGCTCATAATATCTTAAACCCTTAAACAAGTGAGGGTCAATAACCACATTACACACCAAAAGATACCCAAGATGGCACAAAACTCAGCAATAGTCACAAAGTTTGAGAATCAGTTTCCCATATCTATTCTAACTCTGAATGTGAATGGTCTCAATGCACCAATTAAAAAACACAGATTGGCTCACTGGATCAAAAAACAAAATCCAACACTATGTTGTTTACAGGAGACACACCTCACACTGAAAAAAAGACACAGACTGAAAGTGAAAGGTTGGCAAAATGTCTACCAGGACTGTGACCCAAAAAAGCAAGCTGGCATGGCAATCCTAATATCTGATAAAAATAATCTCAATCTAAAACTAGTCAGAAAGGACAAAGATGGACACTACATCATACCAAAAGGTACGATTCATCAATAAGATATAACGATAATTAACATTTATGGCCCCAATTACAACTGCCCCAAATATATGGAAAAAATACTCAAGGACGTTAAACCCCTCATTGACCTCAACACAATAATGCTAGGGGACTTCAATACACCATTATCAACACTTGACAAATCATCAAAACAAAAAAATCAATAAAGATATCTCCAATCTGAACAACTCTATTAATTAATTGGGCTTAACAGACATCGACAGAATATTCCATCCTAAATTGGCTGAAATTACCTTCTTCTCAGCAGCTCATGGATCCTTCTCTAAAATAGACCACATCCTTGTTCAATGAGTTAACCTTAACAAATACAAAAAAGTTGATATAGTCCCATGTATCCTATCAGACCAAAATGATATGATCTTAGCAATCAAGAACAAGAGAAACAACAGAAATTACTCAAATACTTGGAAATTAAATAATAACCTCTTAAACGAAGGGTGGATGAAAGAGACAATGAGAAGAGAAATCAAGAAATTCTTGGAAATGAATGAGAATGAAGAAACAACATACTGAAATCTCTGGGATAGTATGAAGGCATTCTTAAGAGGTAAATTTATAGCACTGAGTACATACATCAAAAATCAAGAAAGAGATCAGATAAATAGCTCCAACTTAAATGCCCACAGAAAGAGGAACAATCCAATCCCAAAGCTAATAGAAGACAGGAAATAACTAAAATCAGATGAAATTGAGAACAAAAAATAATACAAATTATCAACAAAACAAAGAGTTGGTTCTTTGAAAAAATAAACAGGGTAGACAGACCCCTTGCCAACCTCACCAAAATGAAGAGAAGCAAATCAATAAAATCAAAGATGAAAACAGAGATATCACCAGAGACTCAAACAAAATCCAGAAGATTATCAGAATTTATTTTGAAAATTTGTATTCTGTCAAGTTTGATAATCTGGGAGATATGAACAGATACTTGGCCACATACGACATCTGCACATTAACACCAGAGGACATTGAAAATCTAAACCAACCAGGTAGCAAAATCAAAGCAGCAATCAAAGGTCTTCCAAAAAACAAAAGCCCAGGATTGGATGGATATACGGCAAAATTCTAACAAATTTTCACAAAATTTACACCGATCCTCTATAAGCTCTTCCATGAAACTGAAAGGGTTAGAGCACTACCAAGCACTTTTTATGAAGCAAATATTACACTGATACCAAAATCCAACAAAGACACATCAAGAAAAGAAAACCACAGACCAATTTCCCTGATGAACATAGATGCAAAAATGTTTAATAAAATTCTATCTAATTAGATCCAAAAGTACATTAAAAGGATAATACATCATGATCAAATGGGCTTCATTCCAGGAAAACAGGGCTGGTTCAACATATGCAAATCAATAAATGTACTTCACCACTTAAACAATTAAAAAAAATCATATAATTATCTCAATTGATGTGGAAAAGGCTTTTGGTAAAATTCAACACTGCTTTATGCTCAAAACCCTGGGGAAGATAGGGATCAAGGGAAGATACTTTAACTATGTAAGATCCATTTATGACAGACCCATAGCCAACATTATGCTCAATGGAGAAAGACTGAAAGCATTTCCAGTGAATTCAGGAACAAGAAAAGGTAGTCCACTTTCTCCACTCTTGTTCAATATAGTCTTTGAAACCCTTGCCAGAGCTATCAGACAAGAGAAGGAAATCAAAGGTATTTGAATAGGAAAAGAGGAAGTCAAGTTGTCTCTATTTGCTGATGACATGATTCTATACCTGGAAAACCCAATAAGCTTGACTAGAAGACTTATAGAGCTTATAAGCAATTTCAGCAAAGTGGCTGGCTATAAGATCAACACCAGTAAATCACTAACTTTCCTTTACTCCTGCAACAAGCCTGCAGAAGAAGAAATCAAGAAATCTGTCCCATTTACCATCTCCTGCAAAAAATAAAATACTCGGGCATCAATCTTACAAAGGATATTAAGGACCTCTACAATGAAAACTATCAAACACTAAAAAAAGAAATTTCAGAAGACAAGGGTAGATGGAAAAGCATTCCCTGTTCATGGTTAGATAGAGTCAATATCATCAAAATGGTCATTCTACCCAAAGCCCTGTACAGATTTAATGCAATCCCTATCAAGATACCAATGTCATTCTTCAAAGATATAGAAAAAGCAATTCTCAAGTTCATATGGAATAACAGGAGACCCAGAATAGCCAAAATATTATTCAGCAAGAAGGAGCAAGCAGGTGGTATCTCAATTCCTGACCTGAAATTATACTATAGGGCTATAGTAACAAAACAGCATGGTATTGGTATCAAAACAGGTCAGAAGACCAATAAGATAGAATAGAGGAGTCTGAGACAATCCCCCATACCTTTCACTATCTGATATTTGATAAAGTGGGCAAAAGTATAGTGTGGAAGAAAGATAGCCTGTTCAACAAATGGTGTTGGACAAATTAGACAACCATATGTAGACAACTGAAATTGGATCCTTACCTTTCACCTTGCACAAAATTTAAATCAAAATGGTTCAAAGATCTGGATATTAAACCAGCAAGTTTAGGATTGCTTAAAGAAGTAGGATCAACACTACATGTCATAGGGGTCAGCACTATCTTCCTTAACAATACTCCCGTGGTGCAAGCAGTAAAGTCAAGAAGAAATGAATGGGATGCAATTAAACTAAAAAGCTTTTGCACAGCTAAAGAATTAGTCAAGAATGTCAAGAGAGATCCTACAGAATGGGAGAATATCTTTGCCTGCTACATCTGGGACAGAGGGCTAATATCCAGAATATATAAAGAACTAATAAATCTAAACACCAAAATCACAAATAATCCAATCAATAAAAGGGCTACGGAACTAAAAAAGATACTTCTCAGCAGAGGAAGTCCAGAAAGCCCATAAATATATGGGAAAATGCTCTATATCACTAGCAGCAAGAGAAATGAAAATCAAAACTTCACTGAGGTTCCTCCTCACTCCTGTCAGAGTGGCAAAAATGAAGAATACGAACAATGACGGATGCTGGAGGGGATGTGGGAAAAGAAGAACATTGTCACATTGCTGATGGGAGTTCAAACTGGTTCAACCACTCTGGAAAGCAGTGTGGAGACTCCTTAAAAAATTAGGGCTGGAACCATCATATGACCCAGCTATCCCACTCCTGGGTATTTTCCCAAAATATTACAGAGATATGGCTTCATTAATGTTTATAGCTAGATTATGGAACCAACAAAATGTCCCTTACTTGACTAGTGGATTCAAAAACTTTGGCACATATGTACAATGGAACACTACTTGGCTATTGGAGAAAATGACATTATGGCATTTGCAGCCAAATGGATGCAGATGGAAAAATTTATCTTAAGTGAAATATCCCAATCTCAGAGACTCAAGGGCCAAATATTTTCTCTCACTTGTGGAAGCTAGAATGCAACCAGATACAATAAGATAGATGGCTAAGCTAATAATAACCTCAACATGTACGCATTTTTACATTAACAGGGGTAACCTGGCCTAGGATGCTGGGAGACATGGGAAGGGGGACAGGGAGGGGTGAGGGAGTAGGAAGGACATCAAGGAGACCAGAGGGAGGGAGTATGGAGGAATCAACTTAGAGGGAAACCTCCAACCTCCACAAGAATTCTGTTTAATATGGGGGTTTGATAGGGGGAAACAAGGAACCACGGAGAACCCAAGGTGGGAAACCATGGAATGACATCAGCCTTGGCTTGTTATATGAATATACATTTGTTCTAGATTGTTTGATAATGATTCTCTCCTCATTGTAACACCATATTCAACAAATTTAAAAAAAGATGAAGATTCATTGAAAATTGTTTTAGGACATCTGCTTTGATGAACAGTCTCTGACAGCCAAACAAAGGATAGCAGGTTTTGAGTCTCTCCAGCAGAATCAAGACTATCATGTTCTTATTCTCTTTGACCAAGATTTTCTATTTATTACTTAACACAAAGACAAAAGAGATGGATCAGGGTGAATGGAAGTTCTTAGGGACATTATGGGTGGATTTCCTTCCTTTAACATCTTGGTAAGTAGGGTTTGGAAGCCACAGGAGATTAGGGAAAGACTTGAATCAACAGAATGGATATGGAGCATGAGTGAGTCAGGAAGTGAATAAGCCACAATTGTTTTAACAAAGAAATTTTAATATGGGGAATTGGTTAAATAGTAGTAGAGGGAATTCAGATAACAGAGGTAGTAAATGCAGGAAGTAGCTTCTATTCCTAGTGCTGTAGAACCAAGAGAAAAGATTGTTTTCTCAAAAGCCTAGGACTTTAGGGAGGGTCCCTGCAGAGCTGTTTGACTGGTGCTAGTGTCTCTGGGGGGCATTATTATGAGGCTGGTTCTAACAGGTAGAAACAACTGTAATGCTGGGGTAAACATGTTACCAGAGTGACCTAGCGAACAATAAAAGGCAAACAGAAAATAGTGAATTCTGTCTTTTCTTTCATTTTAATTCTCTCTTTTCCTTCCTAGTTTCCCTCCAGTTTATTCTACCAGCAGAACCTAATAGAAAACCAGTTGGAAAAGCAGAAAAGTGTTTACCAAATCCCATTTCCAGCATCACAGGGCTACAAAACAAGGGTTGAAGCTGAGATAATAGCTTAATAACTGACACAGAGATGCTGTTTAAGAATAAAAAGAAGAAGAAAAGGAGCTGAAGACTAAGTTGTAGGGAAAACTGGGAGCCAGAGAGCAGACAGAATGAAAGAAATACTTAGGACACTAATAATAGGTTGTTTTTTTGGATTGGGTTTCTGTTCTTTTTGGCTGTGATAAAGTGCTGTGACTATCCTAATGTGAGCTTTGGGTGAAAGAGCAGCCTACCTAAGAAGAACAGTCACAATTGACTTCCTTTTGTATAAAACTAACTAAGATAAGGCTTAGCTAAAAGAAAGCAATCAAACAAAACACACAAACTAAATTTAATAGATTCTCAAAGGGTCAGGTACTCTCCTCTTTCTTCCTCCTCCTCCTCCTCCTCATCTTCCTTTTTCTTCTTCTTTTCTAAGTTAGAAGCAACAACAGCAACAAAAAAGGAGTGATAGGTGGAGGTGTAGCTCAGTGGTAGAGTGCTTGCCTAGCACTTATATAGCTCTGGGTCCAATACCCAGCACTGGGGAGGGGAGAAGGAAGGAGCATGAGCTAGTCCTGTGGTCAAGTCTAAGACGAAAGTTAGCTAGTGGACTCATACTAGAAAATATTCATGAAAAATATTTTTGTATTGAACCCAATAATTTCATAAAACTACCTTAATGTGTGAGTCCAGACAAATAATCTCTTTGACTTTTTTCTTTTTTTTGTAATGTATGTTGAAATGAATGAGTTCTATCCTCTCTTTTAGTTTTTAAATATTTATATTTATTAAATAGCTACCTTCCTCCAACGCACACCCCAAAGAGCTGTTAACTTTGGTATTTATAGTCCAAATGCATCAAAGTGGAGATCTTTTTCTAATTTTAGTTTGATCATTTTGAAGAAAAGATCTTTACCAATACTCTCAGAAATAAGCAACAGTAGGTGGACCTGAGCAATAGAAGAATTCTCTATCATTCCCAAATCCTGGGCAATCAGAATTCAATGCACCGCAATGGTACCGAAGATTATGAAAGTGATGAATCATGAGAAGAGCCCGTAGCAACCAAGACTTTTAATTCCATGATGTGATAAGCTCTGTGCCAATTTCTTCTATTAAGACAATATATTCAGGGTTTTGAGTCTCCTCCACATTTGAATTTCCTTCTAATAAGAGGAAAGGACTTTCAATCCAATCATTGATTCCATGTCAATCTCAAAGCCATTTTTAAAATTAGTTCTTAGCCATAAGAATGATAACTATGTGATGGGGTTGGGGATTGAGCTCAGTGGCAGAGCACTTGCCTAGCACATGCAAGGCCCTGAGTTCGGTCCTTAGCCCTGAAAAAAAAAAAAAGAATGATAATAACTATGTGAGGTGATAATATGCTAATTAACCAGACAGTGTGTGTATATATATGTATATATATATATTCTTCAAAACATTGTGCTGTAGATGATAAATACATATACTTTTGTATGTCAGTTTTAAAATATTCTAAAGGAGTTTCTTAAGTCAAAAAAAAATGGAGAGGCATGCTGTGTTAATGGATTGGAAGACTCAAAATAATAAAGTTAATCATTTTTCCCCATCCCAAATAAATGCTATTTATTGAACTTCTTAAATAGATACTCTGGAGAGAAGAGAGATCCTGTTAATGTTCTGCTGTCATCTGTTTGCTTAGATTACCATTTGCTTTCCTTAACTCACTGTTTTTCAAACCTGAAACTGTTTCTGCAGACTCTTGTATTGAAGGAGGCTGGGAAAGGGGTTTCAGGACCCTGACCCTAATTATGGTGAGAATATAACTTTAAATTAGCTCAACTGACTTCTATTAGCAAAATCTTTGCCAAGGTGTCTTCGTGAGCTGCACAGAGGTTGGCTTGCACAGAGGTTAACAAAGCTCTGAAATGTGCTTATGTAACTTACAAGAGATATGGGATGAGCCTTTACCCTAGAAAGAACACCTGCATATAATGTGTTATTTCTTTAAAAATGTGTGAAACCACTCTTTGGCTTGTCAAAATGGGAAAAAAATATTTTGTAACCTCCCGTTGAGTATAAAACTGTGAGTTTTCAAATGAAGTCCAGGATTTGAGACAACCATGCTCCCTGGATCAAAGTGTGCAGCTTTGAATAAAACTGCTTCCTGGAATTCCTCATGTATCCGCCTCATCTGTCTCTGCAGCATTTTGGCACCCTAGATGGGATGAAGGAGAAAAGAACAGCTTTTGTCTCCCTTGTCTCTGTTCTGGCTTTCCTGAGACCCTGGAGGACGGAACTTCCCTTTGGTGCACCATGGGCAACTTTGTCCATAGGGGTGAGCAACTCATCAGGTGCCCCAGCACAGCAGCCTCAAAGCACAATGGAACCCATAAAGTGAAGGAACCAGGAATAAAAAACTAGGAGCATCGCCCAACTGAAAGGCAGGGTCTGGGTCCACTACTGGTATCCTACTTGACTTCCCCTTTGAGGCCTAAGCAGGTAGAAGAGAGGCTTCATCAATCTCTTAGGGTCCCTGAGTAATCTTCAAGAGGAATTGGAGCTGAAAAGGGCCCGGGGAGTTGCCTAGGTAGTCTGGTGGGGGTCAGTGAGCAGAGTGGAAACCATGACTCCTTTTTGGTTTTGGAATTGGGGTGGTATAAAAGTTTGTTCTGACCATGTCTATATAAAAGTGTGTAAATATGTGTGACTCTGATGCAAAGTGGAACATGGTAAGCACACAGTGTAAACTTACTCCTTTAGCGTACATGTTAGAAAACATTAAGAAAAATTTTAATGGTGACTATGGGATAGGCAGAAGTTACATACTTTTTAATTTACAGAATCTGTAAATTAAAATGGCCAAACTTTGACACAAGTTTGACCATCAATATCAGAGGTTCCCACGGGGGGACCATCAGTGTCAAAAACCCTCAAAGCGGGTGAAAGCAATGCTTTAAACTCTCAAGTACCTGTGTAAGTGACTATAAAGCTACTTATGGCTCGACAGCTTTTGCTACAGAGTCTGAATGAGTCCTAACTTGTGATTCCGTGAGATTCAAGTCACAATATAAAAACCTATGATAAGCTCTAATTTCTAAAGGGTTAAATCTAATAGAAACAGCTCTAACTATTATCTCCTACCAGTGAGACAGTTTTAGGAGAGAGTAAAATGGCTAGGTAGTCAAGACAAGAAAAAGGCCTCCTCTAAGAGCTAGCTGGTGGAGAATGATTGACAGGGCATGCTCAGGGCCTTCAAATGCAAAAAGACCATGATGCTCACCTTTGTTCCAACTAAGACATGGGGGTGGTCACAGGTGGGAACTAGGAAGTATTTGCCACCTTTTGTTTTGCATAGATTTTAACCAATGACTTTGGTCCTAAGTTTCAAAGCCTGCTTTGCATAGGGTTCAACCAATGATATAGATGCATTTCTCAATGCCTGCTTTGCATGAACGTTAATTATGCTCATACCCCAAATCTACGTAACCCCTGGCCTGACCTCCATTAGACAGTGTCCTGCTTCCAGGTACCCCTCCACTTCTTCCTAAATAAATTCTACTCCTTTTACTCTGCCTTCCATGGTTGTCCATGGATTTTATTCTTCAAATTCATGAGACAAAGACCCAGAAGATTGGTGCCGAATTCCCAGGGTGAATTTCCACCACACCAAGAGCTGCAACACCCAGCTTTTAGCTGGAGAGCTGCTAACATTTTCGGTTGCAGATAGCTGCAGCCAGCCCAAATTCCCAGTTTTAACTGGGAATGGCTGCAAACACTAGGAACCGGCTGTTTTGGCTGCTGGAATCTGTAGTGGCCCAGAATCCATTCGCCAGTGGGAGCAGAGAATCCAGCCTCATCTCAAAAACCCCGCATCACCAGTGGAAATTTAAGACCTGTTAAAAATCTATAAAATCTGTTGTATGTTGCGTGCACACCAATTGGCTTACAGATGAGTATTCAAAATTTTAATAAATGGATCCAAATGCCTTTTAGTTCATGAGACTTAAAGCTTTAACAAAAAGGGTTAATCTAAATTGGTAAAAGTAAAGTTGCCTTTAAAATTGTAAATCCATATATGGCCATATTACTAAAAGTCTTTTCTTGTTCCAGGTGCCTAAGAGAAAAAAATTGTCCGTTTAAAAAAATAAACCTCAATGGCAAAACAACAGCAACAGCTATATTCAAAATATAAAATGGACCAACGTTATGGGTAGTTGTATATGTGGTTGTGGGTTTGAATCTGGGTCCTTGCACATGCCAGGCAAGCACTCCAACTGCTGAGCCACTGCTACAGACCTCACACAAAATGTTTAAAAAGCAACTTCCATTGCTTCTATGATTTTCTTCAATAGAAAAAGCATGATTTACACTGTAAACTATACCTGCCTTATGTCTTGATTTTCATAGGTAACCTAAAATTAGCAATCAAAATAAGTAAATTAGTTCTAACATAAATAAGATTAATCTTAATAAATGTATTTGTTAGAGGAGATGTAATTAATTTGATGAAGCTTCAACTGCTAAATATAAATTCAAGCACTCTTGACATATTAAATTCTATAAGGTAACATATTTGGATTTATGAAATGTGCTTTTATAAATTAATAAATGCAAAAGGATTTAAGGTTGCTTTGTTTCTGAGTCTTCACTAAGAGCATGATTACGAAAACTTAATATTATAACAAATATTACTCAATATACACAGAGTACAAAAGCTTTCAATTGAAGTATTGTAAATAACATAAAATATTTGATCTTATTAAGAGGATTAGAAAGAACTTTATATAGTAAGGTAAACAAATTATAGAATGTCCAAGGAAATTGCAGATTATTTGTGGAAATAAATCTCAAAAGCCTATGTGTAATTAAGTTAACTAATTAGCACAATCAATTAAAATTATTTAAGGTTTCTGTTAGGGTCCAATATTAATGTACTGCTATCAATCAAAATCTAATTCTCTATATGTTAAGATAACAAGAGTTCCTCAAAAATTGATATGATCTTGTCTGTAAAGACAATTCTTGGTGTCTGTTAGATTTTACTACATAGGGAAATCAATCTTAAAGAAATTAAGGTTTTTATCTGTTTTAAAGTCTTTCAAATGATTATTTCATAAGTGATTAAATAAGCAGCTATTATTGAAGAGTATTAAATTACAACTGAGACCCTAAATATATATGATCAGAGATATATATACATCTAAAAACGATGTTTAAATAAGCCTTGTTCTAGTTGTTATTTAAAAGTATGCAAAACAAAAGTTTATGTATTTTTACCAACCAGGTAAGTGCTCTTTTGTACACTGTATCTGACATGAAATGCCACATAACCATTTAATATCTTAACTTATCTTTGTTTTCATTGACTAAATCTATTTATGATCCTTAATACTGTTTTCTAAATATATAAAATTTAATGCTGTCTTTTGAGTTTTACTAGTACCGTTAAGCCATATAGACCTATGATTATTGTTATCATATAGTATGGGTTCTAAATTTTAGTTTAAAGGTTAAATTTAGTGAATATGAGAACATCTATATAATTGTGACACTACCCATTACTGTTTTTTAATATTTTGAATGTATCCTTGTTTTTCAAATATACAAGTCTTTTAAATATAAAGCACAGGAAAACTCTTTACCAAGCTGGTGTTTTCCAAACTAAAATTATCTATAATAATAATATCTTTTAAATTTACATAAAATTAACAAGTCTAATTGGAGATTTATTTATGTTACTTAATATTTTGTAATTAGATAAAAATAACCTGTCATCAATAAGTTATATATAAAATTTGTGTTACTCTTTACACTGCAATAAAAATCTAAATGTATTTGTAAAGGTTAATATGAAGAGTCTAATTTATTTAAATTAAGAGCTCTCTTAGCTTTTCTGTTTGATTCATGTTTCAGATGTAATATTGTAACAGCCCTTCCTCACCTGAGTTAAGGCTCTGCCTCTCACTATCGTCCATGTTAAAATGGCTCCAAAATAAGCTAAACTTAAACTCATTTAAAATTAGAATCAAAAGATAAAATTTTGTCATAAAGATTATGGAGATCTTTAAAAAACAGGAAATACATAAGTAAAGATTTAAAATTATAAAAACTATTAATCAAGTGGGCTTCATTCCTGGAAAACAGGGCTGGTTTAACATTTGCAAAGCAATAAATGTAATTCACCACTTAAATAGAATTAAAAATAAAAATCATGTAATCTTCTCAATCAATGAAGAAAAGGCCTTTGATAAAATTCAAGATCGTTTTATGCTCAAAACCCTGGAGAGGATAAGGACCAAGGGAAGATATTTTAACTATGTAAGATCCATTTAAACAGACCCATAGCAAACATTATACTCAATGGCGAAAGACTGAAAGCATTTCCTCTTAATTCAGGAACAAGACAAGGTTGTCCACTTTCACCACTATTATTCAATATAGTCCTTGAAACTCTTGCCAGAGCCATCAGACAAGAGAAGGAAATCAAAGGAATTCAAATAGGAAAAGAAGAAGTCAAATTGTCTTTATTTGCAGATGACATGATCCTCTACCTAGAAGACCCAATAAGTTCAACCAGAAGTTGAGCTTATAAACGACTTCAGCAAAGTGGCTGGTTATAAGACTAACACCAATAAATCAAGGACACTGAAAAAGAAATTAGGGAATCTGTCCCTATCACCATCTCCTCCAAAAAAATAAAGTACTTGGGTGTAAATCTCACAAAGGATGTCAAGGATCTATACAACAAAAATTATCAAACTTTAAAAAAAGAAACTATACAAGATCTGAGTAGATGGAAAAGCATTCCATGTTTATGGTTAGATAGAGTCAATATCATCAAAATGGCCATTTTACCCAAAGTCCTATACAGATTTAATGCAATCCCTATCAAGATACCAACATCATTCTTCAAAGGTATAGAAAAAGCAATACTCAAATTTGTATGGAATAACAGAAGACCCAGAATAGCCAAAACATTACTCAGCAAGAAGGAGGATCAGGAGACATCTCAGTTCCTGACCTGAAATTATACTATAGGGCTATAGTAACAAAAACAGCATGGTATTGGTATCAAAACAGAATGGAAGACCAATGGGATAGAATAGAGAAGTCCGAGACAATCCCCCATACATTTAATTATCTGATATTTGATAAAGTGGGCAAAAGCATAGTGTGGAAGAAAGATAGCCTGTTCAACAAATGGTGTTGGATAAATTGGACAGCCATGTGTAGGCAACTGAAATTGGATCCTTACCTTTCACCCTGTCCCAAAATTAAATCAAAATGGTTCAAGGATCTGGATATTAAACCAGCAACTCTACAATTGCTTGAAAAAGAAGTAGGATTGACATTACATGACATAGGGGTTGGCACAGCCTTCCTTAACAGGACACCCATGGTGTAAGCAGTAAAATAAAGAATAAATACATGGGATGCAATTAAACTAAAAAGCTTTTGCACAGCTGAGGACTTAGTCAAGAGTCTCAAGAGAGAACCTTCAGAATGGGAGAAAATTTTTGCCTTCTACACCTTGGACAGAGGGATTACCTCCAGAATATACAGAGAACTCAAAAAATTAAATACCAAAACCACAAATAACCCAATCAATAATTGGGCTATGGAACTAAAAAGAAGCTTCTCCATGGAGGAAGTCCAAAAAGCCCATAAACATATGAGAAAATGCTCTACATCACTAGCAATAAGAGAAATGCAAATTAAAACTTCACTGAGATTTCACCTCACTCCTGTCAGAGGGGCAAAAATGAAGATTACAAACAATGACAGGTGCTGGAGGGGCTGTGGGAAAAGAGGAACACTGTTACATTACTGGTGGGACTGCAAACTGCTACAGCCACTCTGGAAAGCAGTGTGGAGACTCCTCAAAAACTTAGGGCTGGAACCACCTTTTGACCCAGCTATCTTACTCCTGAGTATCTTCCCCAAAGAGCTAGAATCAGCTTACTATAGAGATACAGCTACATCAATGTTTTTAGCAACTCAATTTACTATAGCTGAATTATGGAACCAACCCAGATGCCCTCACTTGATGAGTGGATACAAAAACTGTGGTAAATATATACAACGGAGTACTACTCGGCTATTAGAGAAAACTACATTATGGCATTTTCGGCCAAATGGATGGAGATGGAAAAATTTTGCTAAGTGAAGTATCCCAAACTCAGAGACTCGAGGACTGAACATTTTCTCTCATTTGTGGAAGCTAGAATTTAAGTGGAAATGATATGTTAGATGGCTAACCTAACAATTACCTCAACATGTATGAATTCTTATATGATCATGGGGAACAGTGCTTAGGTTCCTGGGGGACGTAAGGAGGGGGGACAAAGAAGGGAGAAAGGAATATGAAGGACATCAAGGTAATCAGAGGGAGGTAGTATGGGGGAATCCAATATGAGGGGAACCACTGACTTCCACGAGAAGTCCAATTAACTTGGGGCTTAAGTAAAGTAAAGTGAAACAGGGAACCATGGGGAACCCAAGGGGGGAAACCGTGGTCTGGCACCAGTATTGGCTTGTTCTGTCATTACACTTTTGTTCTTGATTTTTTTTTTTTTTAGAAAGAGAGGACAGTGAGAGAGAGAGAGAGAGAGAGAGACAGAGAGACAGACAGACAGACAGACAGATAATCAATTTTTATTTAGTTTTTCACATGTCTTTCATCACTCTGAGACTTCATTGTGTACATGGTGCTGGGGTTTGAACTCACGTACTCGTGCATGCCAGGCAAGTGCCATAACCGCTGAGCCAGTGCTCCAGCCCACATTCTTGTTTGTTTGATGATGAACCCCTCCTAGTTGTAAGACCATGCTTAAAGAATAAAAATTTTTAAAAAAGTAAAAAAAATTATAAAAAATATTTCTTGGTTCACTAAACGTTTCTGCTCTTGGTAATTATATTTCATATTTTCCTTATAAAACTTTGTAACTATTATCTAAGTGATTTACAGGAATGCAAGTTCTAATATAACAATCTGAGTTAACTTGAGATAATAAGATATCAAATGTATGAGAGACAAAATCTAAGGCTGATTTGCAGAACTAAATACTGACCCCACTTAAGTCAAAGTGGTAAATAACTATAAAATTGTAGACATTTGTGTTGAAGTCCAATACTCTTACTTCAAGATTAATAAAACTGGCCTGCTAGATGTTTAAAAAACAAAACCTTGGGATTAAAATTAAGAAAACAAAAGGCCAAAGAATAGCCAATGTTTTGGCAAACTCTTTAAGGTCAGCCAGGACTTGGAAAACAATGGGACTTCTATAAGAGTTTTGAAACTCTGGGTAACATGATCTCTCTATCAGGGAGATCAGAGAGACCTCAGGAAATAAAAAAAAGCAAAATCAATATGCATGATACAAAATGTGGGTCATCGAAGAGGAAATTGTCCATAATGCTTCCCAGAGAAGGCACATATAGTCATCAAGACCCTGACTCATCCTGACAGAGGTACTACCTCTCATAAGTCCCTAAGAATGTCTCTGAGAAATAGAGACTGGGTCTTTAATAATAGATTGGAACCAGGTCAAATTTGACAAACTTGTTCTTGGACATCTGGCAAGAGAGTTGTAATCAAAGTATAGCCATATATAGACATTTAAAACAAAATAAGGTGTTTTCTTTTCTTTTCTTTTTTTGACAGAAGCCCCCTACTTGGATAATTAAGACAGACCCAAAAGAGCCACTTAGACTGACACTAGAGCATACGTGGCATCCCTCAGATTGACCACCCAGAAAAAGAAAACCCTAAACAAGATCAAGGACCAAAAGGACAACAACCTTCATTTGACCACACCCTGAAAGCTGGTCAGCCTGCCCATGGCCAAAACTTGAGGAAGCTTCAACTCTATATCAACCACCTGGAGATTGACTGACCACCACCACCAACAACAAAATGGACAATTTTATCTTTATTTCTTATACTATGATGCATTTTCACCTTCAGCATCTAACAACGTATATAATTCTTCTCTTGGTTTTTGCTACAGGACTCATAACAGTGACCCCTGTTGATTGGACATTTGGCAACAAAGTCTTATTAACACTTTTCTATTTTGCTTATATAAGATTTTTAGGATTTATTTGGTGTTACTAAGTTGGCGTTATTATTAATTATTAATATATTTATTTTGTAGAGAGAGAGAGAGAGACAGAGCCAGAGAGAATCAATTTTTATTGAGTTTTTCACATGGCTTTTGTTGCTCTGACACTTAGCTGTGTACGTGGGTGCTGGGGTTTGAACCCGTGAACTTGTGCATGCTGGGGAAGTGCTGTAACCGCTGGGCCACCGCTCTAGCCCCAGTTGGCATTATTATTTGATAGATGAACCTATGCTTGCAAAAGTGTTGATGCATTACTTAGTATGGTTTTTAATATTCACCATATGTAATTGCTTGTTACTACGACTAGGTCCTTAGCTATTACCCACCACTCACTCCATATGTTGGGAAAGTTTATTGCAAAGTTGGTACAATTAATAAGATGTACATGGGTCCTGCCCCACCAGAAAAATACTATAATTCAGTAACCATTTGTCAGTGGGAACAATTCAGAATTCATATGGCTCAGAATAAAAAGACTTGCCCAGAGATTCTCCCCTCTTCTAAGGTACTTTGGTATTGCTGGCCACTAGATCATGTACTGCCAGAATGGATACAAGGTTTCATAAAAGATGATTTAAAGCTGACCACCCCAGGCCCCATCACTACATGCCCTAACCCAGCTACTAAACTGTGTAAGGGTCTAAGCCCTAACCTTAACCTGCCCTTCTTGGGAAATAATCTATTTTTATACTTGGCTGAAAGAATAGCCAAAATCTTGTAGTTAAACACTGTTGGATCTGTGGAGGAATCCTCATGCCTGAGGAATGGCTTGGATAAAAATGAGTTTGGATACTTATTACTAGTTACAGTAAAATCAGACCCACCTTGATCTGGAGGGTGAAAGACCCCAGAGCTGGATTTTCACTTCAAAAGTTCTAAAAAAAAAAGAAAGAAAGAAAGAAAAGAAAAAAGAATATATTGGTAAATTAGGTCACCACATACACAGTTTGTTGGAGAGACCCATTGTAACAGAACAGTGATTTGAAATGGCACCTGTTAGCCAAACAAACCTACTTGGTTTGGGGCAGATAATCCTCTTAATTCTCTCAGATGCCTAATGCCCTGGAGAAAACAAACTCTTTTCAACTGCACCAGTCCAGATTCTGGATGAATCAGTTCTTTTCAAGGCATTCCTGAGATTCATAAAATGTGGGGTAATCTAGCCTCATCTGACTGGAAAGCACCAGATGGGCTTTTTTTGGATCTGTGGGGAAAAAGATATACACCTACTTCTCAATAAATTGGAGGGGAACTTGTATTATTATATAGGAATTATGTTGTTAACTTTTTTATTACTACCATGATTAGCTCCCCTCTGCATAAAAATAAATCAGGTCTACAGTAGAAGTAGCTGTTGCTTGATTTACAACAGCTACTTCTGACATTATATACAGTTTTAAGCCAAGATAACACTCTTTAAGGATCAAATTAAGGCATCAAAAGGGGGAATGAAGGAGACTGGGAAAGGGGTTCATGACCCTGCCCCTAATTATGTTGACAATGTAACTTTAAACTAGTTCAGCTGACCTCTGTCATGAAAATATTTCCCCGGGTGCACAGAGGTTGGCTTGAACAGAGGTTAGCTTGTGCAGAGGTTCATGAAGCTCTGAGCTGTGCTTATCTAATCTACAAGAACTATGGGATGAGCCTTTACCCCAGAGAGAACACCCTTCCCAGGTGTTATTTCTGTAAAAATGTGTGAAACCACTCTCTGACTTGTCCAAATAAGAAAAAAAATAAATATTATGTAACCTCCCACTGAGTATAAAACTGAGTTTTCAAATGGGGCCCAGGATTTGAGACACCCATGTTCCCTGGAACAAGCTGGTCAGCTTTAAATAAAAACTGCTTCCTGGAATTCCTCAGGTGTCTGCCTCATCTGCCTCTGCAACAGTATGAGAAATCTACTTTAAGTCATACCTGTTAATAAATTGGAGAAGAGATTATCTTGATGACCTAGTAATAATCAATGTAATTTTTTTCTTACTCATAGATAAGTTATCGGTTTCTTGATGTAATTTTGGTGTGGAGGAATGAACATTATGATTTTCTTGATTACTTTTGTGGGTGATGTGAAAATTATTTATGTTCTAAATATGTCAGATCCACTGATATTTACCAAGATTGTACTGAAGGAAGAGGAGAAAAAAGTGGTTTTGTTATTTGTTTTTTTTTGCTTTTTGTTTTTTGTCAGAGTAGGAGAGGTCTGTGGGATAAACTTGGGAAGATGGTTATGGCACACCCCTTGAAGAGAGAAATGAATTTATAGGAACTAGGATGATCAAAGGATGGTGAGATCTGTGTAGACCAGTGAACTGCTTGATAGTGTTGACTGTATTGATGCCTGGGGACCTGGCACTCACTGTAGCCTTAATTGGGGTGGTAAAGGTAACAGTGGTAAAACTTGCCACAAAAGGAAGGAATACTCCTGTCACTGTTCATTTTTTGTTGCCGTAATAGATCATATGAGAGTGGATGATTTATAAAGAACAGGGATTTGTTTCTCTCAGTTCTGAAGGCTGGGAAGCCAAAAGTCATGGGGCTGGCATGTGTTGAGGGCTTTCTTACTGTGTCATCCTATGGTGGAAAGTGGAAAGGCAAGATAGCACACATGTATTGTTGTGGGGTCTGAGTATTGATGCATAGTGGGGCCACAAGAGACCAGAGTAGAAAAGAAAGAAAAGTTTATTTTGGGGACAGAGGAGAAGCAGAAAAGAGAAGAAACAGGCTGGTGGACCAGGGCTGCCACTCCAAAACAAAGTTCAGGGAGAGCAACAGCCCTGAGTGACTCAAGCAGGCTGTTTTTAAAGGGAAAGTTTGGTAGGCTTACAAACTGGCTTATGAAAGGGGTCTTTCTCCAAGAAATGCAAGCAGCAAATTTTAGTTTATGTGCTTCAAATTGTACCTGGTGGGCTATCAGGGTGGGCTAGGCATGGAGATAAACTATCCATATCTGAAACTTGTGAGAGTCTCCAAGAGGAATGCTTCACAGAGACAGTCACAATGACCTTGACTGTTTCTGTCCATTTACCACAGCACAATTCAAGGATTTTATTTCCATCCACTTTGGCATGCTAAATCTTAATTAAGTATATTTGTTTTATATTAGAGGGTCTCTACCCTTTTACTGTATATGTGGGGTGGGTGGGGGACAGGCTAAAATCATCCTTTTATTAAGAACCACTACCATGAAACTAACCTACTCCTATGATAATTGCATTAATCCATTCATGATGACTACCCTTTGAGTCACCTCTTCAAGTCTCAATTTCTCAGCACTGTTGCACTGTAGATGAACTTTCCAACATGTGAAGTTTTGGAGACATTTTCAAGCCATACCAACTTTGAACTGAATTACTGGTCTTCACCTGTGGCATGTAGACATGGATAATGATCATCAGCTTAGTGATATAGTTGGAACACTAGAAAATATTCCTCAAATTCCCCCTGTTATTAAAAATACTAGGAGTTTTATACTTGTTAAGAGAGGCTAGGGGTCTTCAAAATGATCAATATTGAATTTCCTCTCAACAGATGCTGTTAATGTCTTGGGAAATTGGCGCATGAATAATAAAGTCACATTTTACAAACAATGCACACTTGCTGAGTGGTACAGTTTTCTAATATTCTAACAGTAATTATAGAAAAGTTAGTTTTTGCTTTTACTTAGAATTTTAAATTCAAAAACCCATCTGGAATTATTTTTGGGTCAAACTACATGGCTACTTTGATTAAATATAATACACAAATTAACAGTGGTAATGAAAACAGAACTTTGTTTATAGTACACTATCACAATTATCATCTCTTTTCATCTTCATAACAATTCTACAAGGTGTCGTAACTTCTCATTTACAAGTGAGGAAACTGAAGTCAAAGGTTACTTAAGTTACTTTGTACAAAGTAAATAAATCTGAGAGTTAGATGTTATCAACTAAGTGCCTTTGAACCAGAGCACTGTGGGCTCCAATTGCCACTGAGAATCAAGATGGTGATCACAAAAAGGCATATCACATCCCTTCTCAAGCTCAGACAGGACAACATGGAGTTGCTGTATACTTGGGAAAGGAGATAAGCACAAATCATTGGTTAGCACCCTGGGGCAGTATTTTCCAACGGTAAGGTCCAACATTGGGCACAATCCCAAGGCACATGATTGTAGATCCATTATAGAAGATGAGGCATCTGGGTTCACCCCCAACCAGATGGAGATTTATAAGGGCAGAGTACTCTTTTTAGGTATTCCACTAATCCACTCTGAACAACTCTTGGCTTGGGGTGCCTCTTGGTGCTGAAACAGTGACAATACACCAATGATGGGACTTGTAGCAAATGTGAACTTAGGGTGCCATCTAGTGTTGAAATAGTGGCAGTGACCACAGGCTGATAAAGTAATCAGCTTCAGAATTTCTGGACAGACAGGCACAAAGTCTGATTATGAAGACTAGAATAAATACCTAATCTTTCATCACAGAGACATCACTGAGTGTAACCATAGTACCAAGAACTTTCAAGGAATCATTATGTCACCTAATATGCAAAAGTCATAAATTGACCATAAAACAATCAATATATATATATGCTCTTGGACAGAAAATATAAAATAGTTATTTTAAGAAAACAGAGAAACAATGGAGTAATTTACAGAGAGATTGAACATAACAGAGATTGAAAAATAAACCAAACAGAAATGCTGAGGCTAAAAGTTACATCAAACAAAATGAAAAACGTGAAAGAAGTTCATATATAAGAAGCCCACAGCTAACATCATAGTGAATGGGGAGAAAACTTAAAGCCTTCTCTCTAAGATATGAAGAAGATAAGGACGCTCACTTTCACACTTTTCCTTCAACATGGGACTGGAATTCATAGCCAGAACAATCAAGCAAAAGACAGAAATAAAGGGCTTCCAGATTGAAAAGGAGGATGCGAAACTGTCCCCTTTTGCAGAAGACATGATTTTATGTGTAGAAAACCCCAAAAACTCCACCAAAAGACTATTAAAATCACTAAACAAATTCAGCAAATTTACAGGATACAAAACCACTAATATACAAATTAGTAATATTTCTGTATGCCAAGAGCCAAGTGTCTGAAAAAGAAATCAAGTAAGTAATCTTATTTACAGAAGCTACAAAAATAATAAATATTACCAAAAAGGTTCCAATCTCTACAATGCAAACTGTAAAACATGGATCAAAGAAATTGACGAGTACACTAGAAAAATATAAATAAAGACATCTTGAGTTCATGGATTGGAAGAATCAGTACTGGTAAAATGTCCACACCACCCAAAACAATCTATGGATTCAATGCAATCTCTGTCAAAATATAAGTGACATTCTTCATAGAAATAGAATAGGAAAAAAAAATCCTAAAATCCATATGAAACCACAAAGAGTCCCCAGTATCCAAAACATCCTTGAGCAAAAGGAATGGAAGAGGCAGTACAATGACTTCAAAACATACAAAAAGCTATGGTAATCAAAACACTATTGTATTGGCATAAAAGCAGACACATAGACCAATGAAATATAATAGAAAACCCAGAAATAAATCCATGCACCTATAGTTAGTTGATCTTCAATAACGGTGCTAAGAACACACATTATCAAAATAAGAGTTACTTCAATAAATGGTGCTGGGAAAATTGGCTGTCCACATGCAAAATAGTGAAATTAGATTTCTACTTCTTTCCAGTTACAAAAATCAAATCAAAATAGATCAAAGACTTATTTATGAAACAGGAAGACTAGTAATATGAGAAACACTTCAGGATATTGGAATTGGCAAATATTTTTAATAAAGCCCCAAAGTCATAGGAAACAAAAGCAAAAGTAGCCCAATGGAATTACATCAAACTGACAAGCTTTGGAACAACAAAGGAAGCAATCAACAGAGTGAGGATATATACTACACAATGGGAGAAAAGGGTTGCAAACCATACATCTTATGAGTGGTTGATATACAGAGTATAGAAGGAACTCAACTCCCATAGTGAATAAAACAAATAATCCAAATTAAAAATGTGAAATAGACCTGAATAGACATTTGCAAAAAAAGGTATACCATTGGTGAACATGTATATGAAAAAATGCTCAGCATCACTATCATCAGGGAAATGAAAATCAAAATCACAATGAAATATCACCTTACTTCCTCTGGAATGGCCATTATCACAGTGCTGAAGAAACAGCACTGTTCAGGATGTGGAGAAAAGGGAGCACTTGTACGGTGCTGGTGGAAATGCAAATTAGTATAGATTTATGGAAAACAATTAGGGAGTTCTTTAAAAAATCAGAAAACAGAACTATGATCCAGCAGTACCACTCCTGGATGTGGCATATATCCAAAGAAAATGAAACCAGTGTGTTGTAGAGATGTCTGCACTTCCACATTTATTGTAGCACTATTCACAATAGCCAAGAAATAGAAACGATCTAAGTGGCTATCAATTGATGAATGGATAAAGAAAGCATGGTTTATATCCACATGAAATGTTCTTCCACCAAAAAAAGGATGAAATCCTATTCAACATGGATGGAAATGGAGGACAGGTTAAGTGAAATAATTCAGGCATAGAAAGACAAATTCTGCATGATGTCATTCACAGGGAAGAACCTAAAAAGATTGTTCTATTTATAGATCCTATCAACTTGGGTTCCTTCAAAGGAGTGATTTTAAAGATGTTTTTATTGGTGCATTATAGTCTTACATAATGAAGGGATTTGCTGTTATACAATCATACATGCAAATACTATCACACTGTAGTTTGGATCCAATCCCTTCCCAGTATTTCCCCTTATGCCCTCTTCCCGGTCTCTTATCTCCACTGAATTCCCATCAGTTACAAATATATAGATATCTATATACATACATACATACATACATATGCATATTTTACAAATATATATGATATA
>PVKS010022276.1:0-33965 GCA_004027875.1 Aplodontia rufa | reverse complement strand
TTTCTCTAAAAAAAAAAAAAAGTGTTAATTTTATTTTTTCATTTGGTTTTTGTTTTTCCAACACTTAATTGTGTATATGGAGCTGGGATTTAAACCTGGGTTCTCACGCATGCCAGGAAAGCACCCTACTGCTGAGCCACCTCTCCAACCCACAAAACTATTAGTCTTAATTAGAATATTCAGTGCATAGCAACTGATTCTAACTGCTGATCTTCAGCCTGGGAATTCAATTCTGTTATAACTAAATAGAATTAGAAAAGAGAAAGATTTACCCATGTAGGGCTTAGATTGGGGAAAAAAAAAAGCAGATTGGAATAGAATTAAATTACCTCATGTTAGGGAGTGGTACAGTAGAAGCAACTAACTTGTTCTGTGTTATCACTAGGACAGCAATAGCATGACAGGAATTGGTTTCCATTCCCATAAGTAAAATTTCCAAAATAGAGCATAGCATTCATAGGAAAATCTTCTAAACAAGCACAAGGGTACATAATTCACATTAGTAAAGACATTTGGTTTGTTTTTTTTGTTTGCTTGTTTTATTTATTTTTGTTGTTGTTATTGTTGTTGTACTAGGGATTGAGCCCCAGGCCTTGCACATGCTGAGCACACACTGTACTATAGAGCTGTGTACCTAGCCTGGTATATATTTTAATGAAGAAAACATTCTGCTCATATTTTTTCAACTGAAAAGTCTATTTTAATAAAATACTCCAGGATTGTAGTTATTAGTTTTAGTCTTTAACACAAAAACTCCATTAATAAAAAAGAAAATTGACCTGCTATACTCAGTACTTGTCAGCTTACTCCTGGAATATTTTGTATAGACTTGGGTACCAAACTTGGAAAAAATATTACTTCTTTAATTAAGTGGTTATTTATTCAGCACCTGCAAATGTCTCATTCTTCTATGTGTCAGGAATACAATAGTTTAATTTTGTTTTAAAAAAGATACAAACTCAGGGCTGGAGCGGTGCAGTTACGGCACTTGCCTGGCATGCACAAGTACATGAGTTCAAACCCCAGCACCACCACATACACAACCAAGAGCCACATGAAAAATTAAATAAAATTGATTCTGTCTTTCTCTCTCTCTCTCTCTCTCTCTATCTATCTATCTATCTATCTCACACTGTCCCTCTCTCTTTAAAAAAAAAAAAAAAAAAAAACTAGAGCGATGGCTCAGCGGTTAAGGCACTTGCCTGGCGTACGCAAGTTCAAAACCCTGCACCACTTAGTCTCGGAGCAACAAAAGCCACATGAAAAACTAAAGAAAATTGATTCATTCTAAAAACAAAAAAGATACAAACTCCTGCTTTATGGATCTTATACTCCAGATGGGAAGATAAATTATAAACCAGATAAATAAATATGTAGTGTCAGATGGTGATAATGGCAATGGGGAAAAATGAAACAAAGAAAGTGAAAGGAGGTGATGTTCATTTTACATAGGCTGGCAAATGTTTTATTTTTTTATTTGCTTGTCTTTTTTATTTTTGGTACTGGTGATTGAACCTAGGGGTGCTCTACCACTGAGCTACATCCCCAACCCTTTTTATTTTGAGACAAGTTCTTGCTAAGTTGCTCAAGTTGGCCTCAAACCTGAGATCCTTCTGCCCTTAGCCCCCTGAATCACTGGGATTTTTTAAACCCAGCACTAAAGGAAGGCTTCAATAAGTAGATAAAAAATATCTCAAGAAGACAAGCACTGGAGATGTATCTCAATGGTAAACCACTTAACTTGCATGTTTGAAGTACTGGGTTTGATCCCTAGCACCACAAGAAAAGTTCCTTCAAGGGAGAATAACTAGGCTGGTATAAGGACCAACAAGAGATATTTAGCCTAGAGAAAACAGCTACCATTTATTGAGCACTAGCTACGTGCTAGGTACTATGCAAAGTGCTTTATACAAAATCATAGAAAAACTACTTGCAGTAGGGATTATATCCTCATTTTTAAATGAAGGCATAGGCTAAGAGTTAGGAGCTCCTGCCCTGTCAAAAGGGGCAGCTGCTAAAGAATTAGTCAAGAGTGTCAAGAGAGAACCTACAGAGTGGGAGAAAATCTGCCTGCTACACCTCTGACAGGGGACTAATATCCAGAATATACAAAGAATCAAAACATTGAACACCAAAACCACAAATAATCCAATCAACAAATGGGCTAGGGAACTAAATAGAAATTTCTCAATGGAGGAAGTCCAAAACATCAATAAATATATGAGAAAATGTTCTACGTCACTACAATCTGAGAAATGCAAATCAAAACTTCACTGAGGGGGGGCACTCCTGGAGATAATTGCAATATCCAGAATATTTACACATTTTATACACATTTTATATTATTTTGTTAAAATCTTTTAAGGTTGTTCAAAAAAATAATAATAAATTAAAAATTAAAAAAAAAAAACTTCACTGAGATTCCACCTCACTCCTGTTAGAGTGGAAATAATGAAGAATACAAATAATAACAGATGCTGGAGGGTTTGTGAGAAGAAAGGAACACTATCACACTGTTGGTGGGACTGCAAGGTTGTACAGCCGCTCGAGAAAGCAGTGTGGAGACTCCTCAGAAAACAGGGGTTAGGGGCTAGAGAGGTGGCTCAGCAGTTCTGGCGCTTGCCTGGCGTACGCAAGAACACTGGTTCAAACCCCCAGCACCTAGTACACAACAAAGTATCGGAGCAACAAAGGCCACATGAAAAGCTGAATAAAATTATCTCTTTCTCTCTCTCACTGTCCCTCTCTCTTAAAAAAAAAACTGGGGTTGGAACCACTTTATGACCCAGTAATCTCACTCCTAGTATCTTCCCAAAAGAGCTAGAATCAGCATACTACAGAGGCACAGCTACATCGATGTTTATAGCAGCTCAATTTACAATAGCTAAACTGTGGAACCAACTCAAATGCCCCTCACTGGATGAGTGGATTAAAAAACTGGTATATGTATACAATGGAGTTCTACTCTGCTATTAGAAAGATATGACATTTGCAGCAAAACGTATGGAGATGGAAAAAGTTATGCTGAGTGAAATATCTCAAACACATAGACTTTAGGGCCGAATGTTTTCTTTCATATGTGGAAGCTAGCATAAAATCTTAAGACAGATTGAAGGTTAGCTAAGCTCAAAAATAAATTCAACATAGGTGAATTTTCACCTAAGCAAGGGGAACCATGCTTAGAAGGAAGGAGGGCAGGGAGGGGAATGAAGGATTAGGGGAGCTATCAGTGCAGCTGGAGGGATGGATTAGGGGGGTTATCAATGCAGCTGGGAACCCTCAACTCCCATGAGAGGCCCAACTATTCACAGGTGGGCAGAGAGGATCAGAAAATTCAAAAATTAATACACAGGTATATGCAGAGGAGACATGGGAGCCAGGGAGTGGTGGAAGCGGGGAGATCCTGGACTAGGATCAGCCTTAACTTACTTTGTCAATATCCATCTATGCATGAATATGTAACAACTATTCCCTTCATCATGTAAGATTATGTCAAATGAATTTTTAAAAAAAGCGGGGGAAGCTGCTCCTCAGCTCCAGTTGATTTTGGTCTTAGACTCTAAGGCAAAGCCCTCTGCTTCATCCTGCTCCTATAGGTTGATTATTTACCTAGGCCAACCTGTATTTATTTTTTTTAATCAGGACTATACAAGCCAACTGTTTAAGCCAAACAAAATATGCCAGGCACAACCCCTGGCCTACCAAAGTACAGTCTCTTCTATAATCTTCCAAGATCAATGAATTTAAAGATGAAACAAGACAGATGGTGGCTTAGTCTGAGTTAATAGTCTAACATATGCAATAATGGGAGAAGACCACTTCAAAAGGTTGTGAATTCTACGTCACTGTAAATGGTCAGATGTGGGCTAGAGGTTTGATGATCCTCTTGTGTGTTGGATTAAATCCTCAAGCAAACATTTGGATACTTTTTTTTTTTTTTTTTTTGGTACTGATAGTTGAATCCAGGAGCACTCAACCACTGAACTACATCCCCAGCACCACCACCCCCTTTTTAAAATTTTTATCTTTTATTTTGAGACAGGGTCTTACTAAGTTGCCCAGGGCCTCACTAAGATGCTGAGACTGGCTTAGAACTTGCAATCCTCCTGCCTTAGCCTCTCAAGCTAAGGGATGGATGCGGTCTTTAAAGGTGCTATCAAACCACAACTAAGATTAACTGGGCTACTTCAGTAGGCATAGAACCGCGTTCACAGGAGGGACACATTATTTTCCAGGTCTTTCTTGTACTGATTTTATACCAGAAAGTGGGAAGCAGTGCAGAGAGAATCAGGAAGACAGCTAGTGTATATGAAATACCAAGCACACCTGTTAATAACAATTGGGCTTTAGAATAAATAGCAGAATGTTGGGAGGAAAACCAGAACCTGTATATTTATCTTGTTTAGCAGGGGTTGTACCCATGGCATATAGGAAATAAGGGAAATGTTTGTCCTGAACACACCAGAGTGCTGTTTCAGTGTGTGCCTGAAATGATTACTGCATTGAGGTGCAGGAAGATGCCGTGACAGTTCTTATACTGTGGGGTGCTGGCTTCTCTTTGAAAAGTCAAGATAAAGTGTTCTTATTGTCATACCTTAGACTTCATAGAAGCTTTTCCAAAAAAAAAAAAAATGGCTATTTCAATAGGAAAATCACCAGGAGGCCAGTGAATGGACTACTTGTGTACAGATTTCTTACTTGTCTTCATTAATATTTATTTCCTTTTAAAACCTACTTTGGGGCTGAAGAGATGGCTCAGAGGTAAAGTGGTTGCTTGCATGCATAACCCCCGGCTTCGAATCCCAGCACCACATATACAACGGTCAGAAAGACAAAAATGTCAGATGAAAAAATAAATAAAATTGACTCTCTTTTTCTTCTCTTAAAAAAAAACAAACCTGCTTTGGAAAGATAAGAGACCAATTCCCATTCAGATTTAAGTCACTGAATAAATCATTCTTCAATATTATCATTCCCAAAGGAGTTTCTATTTATCAGAGATGAAAAGTAAGCTCAATTTAAGTGTCTTTTATGTGCCTGTCTGTGTCAGTCATTGTTCTTAGTTGTAGGGTTATAATGATAAATGGTTCAGTCCTGCCCTTAAGGAATTCATTTTAATAAAGAGGACAGACTCAGAAGCAGATGTGTTACAATTATATGTAGGTACATGCAACAATGGAAGTATTCATTAAAACATTTTATCAATGCCTGATAGATGTCAGACACTGTACCAGATACCACGAATACAAAGACTAACAAGAGCCAATCCCTGCACCATAAATTGGGTAAGATAGACAATTACAACATTGAATGACAGATTCTTTGATAGAGTAAAATATCAGGAGCTCTGAGAAGACAGAGAAAATATTTTGCCATAAGGAACTGATAATAATTAGATATTGTTTTAGTTTACTTTTTCATCGCTATGACTAAAACACCTGACAAGAACAACTTAGAGGAGGGAAAGTCCATAGGTAGCCAAGTCTATTGGGCTCTGGGCCGAGGGTGAGGCAGCACATCTTGGGGAAAGGTACCCAAGCAGGAAAACTGCTATCTTATGGCAGCGAGGAAGCAGAGATCAACCAGGTACAGTGGCTCACACCTGTTAATTCCAGCAACTGAGGATCATAAGTTCAGGGCTAGTCTAAGTAACTTAGCGAGGCCCTAAGCAACCTAGTGAGACCCTGTCTCAAAAGAAAAAATAAAAAGAGCTAGGAATGTAGGTCAGTGGTAAAGCACTCCTAGGTTCAATCCCTAGTACCAAAAGGAATAAAAGATATTTTAAAGGAAAAGGAGATTCAGGAAAAGGGGAAGGGTCCACAAGGAAGAGGGATCCTCCAGAGCATGCACCCAGTGACCCACGTCCTGTAGTTACCACCCAGTCAGTCCATTCAAACTAGGATTGGGTTACAATTCTCATAGTCTTGTCATTTTACCACCGAATATTCCTGCATTGACAGAAGCTTTTGTGGTACACCTCATATCCAAACCGTAACAGATATGGATACATAATAAAGTACCAAAGCTGTTACTTCTTTAGGAACATTTTAAGTATCAGAAGAAAAGACTGTTGTCTAAACTGCTTGTTATTAACCTCTTTTACTCATCTACCTCATTTAAGAACTCTAAACCATATCAAAGTTAATGCAAACTAAAAACTAAAAGAAGGGTTCTGTTGCATACTAAGCTTCTTTGGATGGGAGACTTTTAGTTCTGGCCAAATTTCCAATTCTGGCAGATCATGTTTTCCTCACCCTCTGTTAGCTAAATCAATTTTCCATCTGAATCCCAAAAGATTTTCTTTCTTTTAATTCAAAATAAATATAATAAATTCTGAACATAATACTGTTTAGCCATTATACACTAAGAAAAAAATTAGTTTGTTAAATGAAAAATCAGTTACAAAACAAATTATACAATAGGCTATTTTTGCAAAAGAAAAGTGTATGTACAGACATATGCATAGACAAAACTACAAGACATCAAAATGTTAATAATCAGTATTCCTTTTTTTTTTTTTTTTTGTACCAGCAATTGAACCAGGGGCACATGACTACTGAGCCACTTCCCACATGCCGAGCCCTTTATTTTTTATTTTGAGACAGGGTCTCGCTAAGTTCCTTAGAGCCTCTCTAAATGTGCTGGCTTTGAACTTGAAATCCTCCTCTCTCAGCCTTCTGAGTCCCTGGTTTTAGAGGCAAGGGCCTCCACGCCCAGTTAATAACCAGTATTCTTGATAAGTAACATTAACGGGCACATTAGCTTTCTAAGACTGCATAACAAGCACTAACATAACACTTCAAACAGTGCCCATTTGTCATCTCATGATTCTGTGTGGCAGAAGCACAGCGTGACATACTGGATTTTCTGCTAAAATCAAAGTGTCAGCCAGGCTGAGTTCTCATCTAGAGGCTCTGGAGAAAATTCCTGTCCAAGCCATTCTTATTGCTGATGGAATTTAGTTCCTTGCACTTGTAGCACTTAGAACCCATTTCAAAGTTTCATGCAGTAGGTCCAGCCTACCAAGGTAATGACCCTAACCTAAAGTTGACAGATTTGGAGCCTTAATTGTATCTTCAAACCCCTTTGAAACAATACCTACATGACTGAATCCCTAGGAAAAGTCATGTGTACACCAGAGACTGGGAATCGTTAAGGAGCCATCTTAGAATTGTTTACCACAATGAGTGAGCTTTATTTTGTTTAGTTTCCTTTTATTTTCATGTCACACATTGAAGATATGATATTTAAGGTTTGGGGTCTTTTTTTCAAAATTTTAAGCTATATTTTGAGCTGTTTATAGTAACGAATGTTAGATATTTGTGGATCTCTTTGGAACATTTTGAGAGGTTTTTTTGCCGGGGGGGAGGCAGCAGTTCTTGGCCTAACTAAACATTTCCCTTACTTTCAGAAGTTATAAAACTCTGTACTAGGAAGTAGGCACTTTATTTCTAATCTCACTTACCTTCTAAGCAGATGTAGAATCTCAAGAAAATAATGATACTTCCCATGTTCCATGGAATAATACCATTGCTCTTCAGCTTTTAAAAGGAAGCCTAAGAACTAAAGTGGGATCATACATAGTATAATGGATAAAAGCAAAGGATATAGAGTCATTCTGCTTATAAAAAAAAAGTCCCTTTTATTATAATGATTAAAATTGAAATTCTATCTGTAAGGCAAGACCCCCAGCAGATGCCTGAAACTGGATACTGCTGAACCCTATATGTGCTTTCTTGTACATACATGTCTTTGATAAAGTTTAATTTATAAATCAGGCACAGAAAGAGATTAACAATAATAACTAACAATAAAATACAACATGTATAAGCACTGGTTAGAAGAGTTGAATGTATGGGGATTTAATTATTCCCATATGATTTTTCTCAGGCTGAGGTTGTAGCTCAGTGACAGAGCACCTGCCTAGCACATGTGAGGCACTGGGTTCAATCCTTAGCATTGCATAAAAATAAATAAGATATTCTGTCCATCTGCAAGTAAAATAAAAATTTAAAGAAGAATATTCTCTCTGGAAAAGAGACAATTCATTACACTGAATATTGCAAATGTCTTCAAGGAATTCTCCAGCTAATGGGGAGGGTGGACAAGTAAACAATTACAGTACCTTGTGGTAAGTCTTGAAATAGAAAGAAATGCACTGAATATTGCAAATATTTCTGCTGGATTTCAGAGTTTTCATTTTCTGCTTTCATGTTTCAGTTCTGTTAGAACAAGGCAATAAATTGCGCAATGCCATGGTGATTTCTGCGATGAAATCAAGCCCAGAAACTAGCATGTTGTTGGACAAAATTCATTCTCCAATGAAGGAAGATTCTCTTAGATCATCAACCCAGTAAGTCAGAGGATAGATATAAACCCCAGCAATTCATTTTCTTGTAGTTGTTAATCTGTGCTTTTTGTTAAATTATGAACTGAATAATCTTGGAAATGTTTGGATCATAACTTTTGATGAGGTGGGAAAGAAGTCTAAACTAGAAGTCAAGGTGCATAAAACCTGTTACTAGCCCTGATACTTGCTAAATATGTAAACAAGTAAATTCTTGCTCTTTCTGAACTGGAATGCTTATATATAAAATAGGGCTATAATCTTTTTTCTTCTTTTTAAAGAGAGAGAGAGAGAATCAACTCCGTTTCGTTTTTCACTTGGTTTTCATTACTCTGACACTTAGTTGTGTATGTGGTGCTGGGGTTCAAACCCGGGTCCTCACACATGCCAGGCACCACCGTTGAGCCACCACTCCAGCCCTGGCTATTTTTTTCTTAACTTTCAGAAATAAAATGGGGTTCTGATGTAGGAAAGAGCTCTGCAAAGTGTAAAGTTCTAGATGTATTTAAGGGATGTAAGTCTAAAGTTAAAGTTAAATTTTCTCAATCAGACCAATTTCATGTACTTTTTTTTTTTTTTTTTTTTGCTCAAATGATTATGATTCTGATTTTTCCCATCTGTTAGCCACTTAGAAAGTATTTTTCCACACTTTAGAATCAGAGTGTTATCTAGGGATCAAGTTAAAGATCACATTGAAGATCATGTCCTTCCTCCAGCTGAGGATACATTTTGGAAACATGACACAAAAACTGATACCAGAGCTATACAACTGCTGTTAGGCAGGTAAGTACTTTTAACCAGCTTGATTCCTTTTACGTTCTTCCTCCAATTCATTTAGTACGTTGTTAAATTCATGTTCCTGAAGCTTTGCTTCCTTGAACTAACCAGTCCTTTCCTATTCCTTAAACTACTATTCATTGCTTACTAAATAAAAATCAAATTTTTAGACTTTAAGTCCTGGCTTCATTTATAGAATGGTTCCCAATCCACCTTTCCATTCTTATTTTCCAACTCTTCCCACCCTCAATAGTAACATGATGTGATGAAAGCAGCATGAATTTTAAATAGGTTCAAGTTAAAAGTTAGAAGTGTGTTGTTTATTAACATTATGTTCTTAAGTAGGTAATCTCACCTTCAGGGACACCAATAAATTTGGAATTGTTTCTAACCTTGCAAAATTGTGAGGATTAGAAATGATATATAACACTGTGCTTGACACATAGCAGTTTGATTCTTGGTAGCTATTATTGTTAGTATTACTACTAACGTATTCTCGTGTATTTATTGTCTCTTGAATAAGATACTATCCCCATTACTGTCTTTAAAAGGTAGTAGGACATAGTGGTTAAAATTAATATGTGTTAAATTATAAAAGTATGAGAGGCCAGCCTTGCTGGCATTTTTCTGTAATCCCAACAATTTGGGAGGCTGAGGCTGGAGGTTCACAAGCCTCAACAACTTAAAAAACCCTGTCTCAAAATGAAAAAAAAAAAGAAAAATTTTTGCAAAGGCAGGGGATGTAACTCAGTAGTATAGTAGCTCTGAATTCAGTCCTCAGTACCAGAAAATAACTTATTTTAATTGTTTTTTTAGTAAATAAATAAAGGTGCAAGATAATATTAATTTGGTTAAGGTTTAGACTTTTTTTTTTTTTTAAAGAGAAAAAGAGAATCAACTTTATTTAGTTTTTCATCTGGCCTGTTTCTCCAACACTTGTTTGTATATGTGGTGCTGGGGTTCAAACCTGGGTCCTTGTGCATGCTAGGCACACACTCCAAACGCTGAGCTACCACTTAGTCCCCAGGTTTAGACTTCTTAAAGAGAAGAACAAGACTACATGAACATTTGGTGTGCTAGTATAGGTAGAATGAATAGGATATAATAGAAAAGGAAAGTGGAAGCAAGACTTTGAAGGACTTTGAATATTATGTTAAAGTTTGCTGCACCTCTGAATTTGAGGGGTGGGGAGATAGTGACTTCTTTCATCTATAGTAATGGGGCGCCTATCTGACCCTCTTCCTCAGCCATTTGGAGGAAGCTTGAGGGTGGATTGAAATCTATATGAATCCTGACTTCATCTCCCACCTCAACAACCATGACCTGAAACCTCAGCTTGACTTTGGGGGATTTTTCAGTGGACCCCCCCCCCATGCCCACCAGCTCTAGCCATTTTTCTGCCAACATTATTTTAAAAAAGAAAAAATATCAAGCAAGGAAAATTAAACCTGAAACCCCTCTTACCACCACCTCCCAAAAAGTGGAGTTTGAACTTCATATTACAAATTAGTTAGATAGCAAACTATTTGAACGGAAGAATGGAAAGACCAGTCTGGCAACAGTATGGAAAATCAACTATATAGGCCGGATGGAAAAGTATGTGAGAATATTTTTTCCTCCCTGGTAGAGATGGAAACATAGAAAATTAAAGGTTGATATGACAGGATCTTATGACTTGTTAGTTACGGACAGAGGACAAAGACTAAAAAATGGCCCCTTGGGTTTTTGCTTTAGGGACTCCATGGGTCATAATGATTGATTTTGAAATCCACATTGCAAGGCAAGGATTTGAAGATACGTTCAAGTTTAAGCCTGTAAATCTGTGAAATTTAAGTTGCCCATGGAACATTCAAATGCAGTTATTTAGTAGGCACTTGAATATATAGAGCAAGGATATTTGCTCTCACCAATTCTACTCAACATTGTGCAATGGTTTCTAGCTGTTTCAATTAAGAAAAGTAAATAAAAGGGATCCAAATTAGAAAGGAGAAGAAAAATATCTGTGTACAGATGAAATGATCTAGTATATAAAAAATTATAAGGAATCCAATAAAAATTATTAGGAATCTAATAAAAATTAGAACCACTAACAAGTTCTTCGAGGTTATGTGATTTAAGATCATTATGCAGAAATCTTTTGTATATTTACAATCTTGCAATGAGTAATACGAAGATAAATTCAGAAAACAATTTCATTTATAATATCAAAAAATACTTAAGAATAAATCTAACAAAAGAATGTGTGAAACAAACTGCAAAACAGTTGAAATGAATTTCAAAAGTTCTAAAGAAAAACATTCTGTGTACATAATTCAACACTATCCCTGTCAGAATTCTAGCAGACTTCTTTGTCAAAATTTACAGGCTACTTCTAAAATTCATGTGAAATTGTAAGGGACTCAGAATAGCTAAAACATTCTTAAAATAGGACTCACACTTCTCAATTTTAAAATTTACCTAAACAGCAGCAATCAAGTCAGTATGGTACTGGCATAAGGTTAGACAAATAAGTAGCATTGATAGTTTAGGATACCCATGTGTCTTTGGTCAACTAATATTCAACAAGACTGTCAAGATCATTCAGTAGAAAAAAAATAGTCTTCTCAATGAATGTACTGGGACAATTGGACAAAATGAAGTGGGACCCTTACCTCACTATGTACAAAAATTTAACTCAAAATGGGTCATACAGCTTAATGGAAGAGCTAAAATTGTAAACTAATAGAGGAAACATAGAGGTAAGTCTTAACAACCTTGGATTTAGGAGAAGATTCTTCAATATAGCACCAAAAGCATAAATAACATAAGAAAAAAATTGAATTTCCTCAAAATTAAAAACTTTAATGCTTCCAGTGATACTATTGAAATGGAAAAACAATAAAATGTGGAAAAAATATTTGCAAATCTTACATCTGCTGAGGGACTTACCTAACTCAGAATTTATAAGAATTCATATAACTCATAATTCAATTAAAATATGGGCAATAGATCTGAACAACATTCTCCATACAAGATTTAAATGGTAGATACATGCATGAAAAGATGCTTGCCACCAATAGTTATCAGGGAATTGCAAATCAAAATAGCAATGAGATACCACTTTATACTAACTAAAATAAGAAAGTCTAGATTTAAGTATTGATGAGAATGTGGAGAATTTTGAATCCTAGTACACTGCTGGTGATATTATAAAATGGTACAAATGTAAAATGGTATTTTCCAAATGGTTTTTTAGAAAATAGTTTATCAGTTCTTCAGACTGTTATATGTAGACTTATCATATGATCCACTCCTAGGTATATACCCAAGGAAAATGAAAGCATACATCCAAACAAAAACATGTATACGAATGATCCTAACAGCATTATTCATAATATTCAAAAAATGGAAACAAGCCATTGATGAATGGATTTTTAAAAGGTATAATATCGGGGCTGGCGTGGTGACTCAGCAGTTAGGGCACTTGCACAGCATGCGCGAGTACACGGGTTCAAACCCCAGCACCACGTACACAACTAAGTGTCAGAGCAACGAAAGCCAAGTGATAAACTCAATAAAAATTGATTCTCTCTCTCTCACTGTCCTTCTCTCTTTAAAATAAATAAATAAATGATAAAAGGTGTAATATCCATCAAAGGAGTATTATTTGACCATAGAAAACAGAATATTGATAATTGTGACAACATGGATGAATCTTAAAAGCATGCTAATTGAAAGAAGTCAGTCTCAAGTGAATATATATTTTATAGCTTCATTTATATGAAATGTCCAAAATCAGCAATTCTATAAAGACAGTGTACATCAGTGATTCCTTAGAGTGTGATAGCACATAGGGTAGTGAAAAGGATAAAGAGTTTCTTTTTGAGGTAATAAAATTGTTATAAAATTGACTGTGGTGATGGCTGTTCATATTTGTGAATATAGTAACAACTATTAAATTGCTAACTTTAAGTGGGTGAATTGTATGGTATGTGAATCATATCTTAACAAAGCTGTTTAGGAAAAAGCAATCTAGAATTCAGCATAATTCTAGATTGTGAAAATAAAATATAATAATATATTGAAAATAAAAATATCATAATATATTGAGGATCTCAAAAGTTTACCTATCACTATTCTTCAGAAAATCTCAGGAGGCTATCATCTACCAAAGAGAAAGCTTAGGAAGAAAAAGGAAGACACAGTCCAAGAAGTAGGGATTACAACACAGAAAAAAGAAAGGTTTAGGGTGTATGTCATGTTTACACAGCAAACAATCCATAAAGAAGGAGGACAGGGCTTCAGTAGACATATTTCTGAGGCATTGGGGACAGGGAAGAATAAAATATATATTGACCAAATTGAAAGCAAAATTTTCTGGTTTTGGGAGGAGTTCAGTAATAAAATAGTAATAGGTACATAGAAAACTCTGCAGATAGCCAGGCATGGTGGCACACACCTACAATCCCGCAACTCGGGAGGCCAAGACAGGAGGATCAAGAGTTCAAAGCCAACCTCAGCAACTTAGTGAGGCCCTAAGCAATTCAGTGAGACCCTGTCTCAAAATAAAATATAAAAAGAACTGGGATGTGGCTAAGTGGTTGAGCACTCCTGGGTTCAATGCCTGGTACAAAAAAAAGAAAACTCTGCAAGTAAAAATTAAGGCAGTTATTAATACCAAGGAAACTAAAAGTTGTATAAGAGAAAAAAATTATATAAGAAAGGAAATATAGTTATTAATCCTACACTTAATTCTGAAAATAACAGAACACTTGTATCACTTAGAAATATGGAGGTATGGGGCTAGAGCGGTGGCTCAGCGGTTTCGGTGCTTGCCTGGTAGGCACGAGGACCCGGGTTCAAACCCCAGCACCACGTGCACAGCTAAGTGTTGGAGCAACGAAGGCCATGTGAAAAACTAAATAAAGTTGTTTCTCTCTTTCTCTGTCTCTCTCACTGTCCCTCTCTCTTTAAAAGGGAAAAGGAAAAAAAAAAAAAGAAATATGGAGGTATGGGCTAGAGTGGTTGCTCGGCGATTACAGTACTTGCCTGGCATGCGCGAGTACATGAGTTTGAATCCCAGCACCACATACACAACAAAGTGTCCAAAGGATGAAAGTTACATGAAAAACTAAATAAAAATTGCTTCTCTCTCTTTCTCTCTCTCTCTCTCACTGTTCCCTCTTTAAAAAAAAAAAAAAAAGAAGAAGAAGAAGAAGAGAGAAAGAAAGAAAAAGAAATATGGAGGTAAATACCAGAAGTATCTCAGGAAGTTGAAAGCATTTGCCTCTGAGAAGTTAGGCAACTACCGTTTTTAATTATAAGCCTGTAGTCCTCCTTGACTTTCAAAACAAGTATATGTGTTTGACTTAAAATTATGTTTAAGAAGAAAAAGAAGGGCTATGGGTATAGTTCAGTGGCAGAGCACTTGCCTAGAATGCTCCAGACCCTGGATTCAATCCTCAGCACCGCCAAAAACAAAATTGGGGAGGAAGATAAAGAAGGTAGTGCTAAGAGTGGGCTTGTTTTATGGCCAAAGAACATAGGCAAATTCTAACCCTTTAACATGTCCAAAGGTGAATAAATTCAAAGAAATATTTTTTTTAAGAGGGAGAGAGAGTCAATTTTATTTTTTCATCTGGCCTCATTTCTCTGACATCTAGTTGTGTATGTGGTGCTGGGGTTTGAACCCTGGTCCTTGTACATGCCAGGTAAGCTTTCCAACAACTGAGCCACCGCTCCAGTTCCTCAAGCAAATCCTAATTTAAAATAAAAAGGAAAAGTAAAATGTGGAGGACTACATATTATTAACAGTGAACATCTCTAACTTTAGGAAGGTGCAAAGTGTAGGCAGAAAGTAAACAGGGATGGAGAGTGAGCATCAGTGACAAATAAGAAAGTTATGTAGGATTCCAAGAAGTAGAAATCCTCAAAAGATCACCGTTGAGAAGCTCCAGAGAAGCCCTAAGGATTGGGAAGCTCTTAGTTGGATTTTGGCATCAAGAAGTTGTTCTTTTTGAGATTGCTATCAATTAATGGTTCACAACTAGGGGGTGATTCTACTCCACCCCAAACCCCATGTGAAATCTGGGAAGGTCTTGAGACGTTTTGGGTTATCACAACTCGGGGAGTGTTCTGGCATCTGGTGAGTAGAGGCCAGGAACCCAAAATGCATAGGCCAGTCCCACAACAAAGAATTATCTGACCCAGCATGTCAGTAGTAAGGTTGAAAAACCCTGCTGTAGATTAGGGAAAGGTAAGGAAGTGAGCATTTGCTGCAGCTGCTCATTCAAAGTAATGTAGGAACATCATCTCATTTGAAGGTAGTAATTTTGTGCTATTTTCTTGAGAAATTAAAGAAAAAGTATAGCACCTAGCTTGAAAGGAAAGCAAAATAGAAAAAAATAGCATAATGCACAGCTTCGTACCTGGCACATAGTATTTAATAAATATCATTGCTTTTATTATTAACAGCAAATGTTTATTAAGAAGTCATTAAGGGGCTGGAGCGGTGGCTCGGTAGTTACAGTGCTTGCCCAGCATGCACAAGTACACGGGTTCAAACCCCAGCAACCCACATACACAACTAAGTGTCAGAGCAACTAAAACCATGTGAAAAACTCAATAAAAATTGATTCTCTGTCTCTCTTTGTCTCTCACTGTCCTCTTAAGAAGAAGAAGTCATTAAATTCGGGGCTAGAGCAGTGAATCCGCAGTTGCCTAGCATGCGCTAGGACCCAGGTTCAAACCCCAACACCACATACACAACTAAATGGAAGAAAAACAAAAACCAGATGAAAAAATAAATATAAAATTCTCTTTTTCTCTCTCTCACTCTCTAAGAAAATAAGAAAAAAAAAAGAAGTCATTAAGTTCATTAACAGATGTTCATTAACCACTAGTTACTATAAGGGAAGAACAAAATTACATATACTTTGCCTTCACAGAACTTACATTTTGAAGAAAAATATGGATTTATACAAGGATCTGAAAGAAAAGGTAGAAAGTAAAAACTCTCTAAAACAGTACCAGAAAGGTGTGAATTTTATTTTATTTTATTTTTTAAAGAGAGAAGGACAGCTAGAGAGAGAGAATCAATTTTTATTGAGTTTTTCACATGGCTTTTGTTGCTCTGACACTTAGTTGTGTATGTGGGTGCTGGGGTTCGAATCCATGTACTTTAGTGCCTTAACCGCCAAGCCACTGCTCCAGCCCCAGAAAGGTGTGAATTTAAAAAAAAAAAAATTTCTTAAAATTTCTGAGTTTATAGTTATTCAGATGCTTATCTTCTATTAGTTTACACACTTCTTGTAAGTAGAGTGTTTTATTCACTTTTATATCATACAAAAACTAATCATGCCATAATTAATCCTAAATATACATATTTACTTAATGGAAGAAGGCATATTTATGAACTAGCCATTTTTTCACAAAAACAACATATAACATTTAACTTAATGAATTATAGTTACCTTTTTTCTCCCTACTAAAGATCATAAACTCCACAAGAGTACAGATTGGGTTAGGTTACCCATCCCTATCTCATCCAAGACCTAACACATAATGGATGACCAAGAAATGCTTATTGAGTGAGATCACAATCAGTGTCATTGGTGGTTTTTGCATTCTAGTTTTTATCCCAGGGGAGGGAGAATGTAATTGGAACATATTTATCTGGTAGTCTGTTTAATGTGAGTCTTGTTTAATGTATCTCCTTCCGTGTTTAGAATAATGGAGCTGAAACTTGTGTCAAAGTATTTCTGCTTTGTTTTTCTTATCTCTGCAGTGCTGAATTATCCCAGGGTCATTTCTGGAATGGGTTAGGCTCCCCTCCAGATTCTCCTTCTCCTGGGAGTGATGTGTATTGTAGCAGTGAACTGAACGACCCTCAGTATGACCAGAGTCTCCTGGAGAACTTGTTTTACACAGCACCTGTAAGTAACTGAATCTGAAGCTTTAGGAATTGGAGAGCACAAGTATTTATAGCATTAGTAGCTGCATACATGGTACCACTTGCCAGACAGAAAGTGAGCCTACCTTACCTTTTTGTTTTTTTTTTTAAAGAGAGAGCAGGATAGTGAGAGAGAAAGAGAATCAATTTTATTTAGTTTTTCATCTGACGTCCCTTGCTCCAGCACTCCATTGTATGCAGTGCTGGGGTTCGAACTCATGTACTCGTGCATGCCAGGCAAGCACCATAACCACTGAGCTACCACTCCAGCCCCCCCCCTTTTTTTTTAAGAGAGAGGGAGAGGAAGAGTGAAAGAGAGAAAGAGAGAAATAATTTTATTTTTTTAACTGGTTGTTGTTTTTCTTCATAATTTTAGAGGCTGAAAGTACACACAGCATAGTGCAGGTTCTGGTAAGGACCCCCTTGGCTACATCATCTCAAAGCAAATGCCCATGGAAGGAGCATGTATGAAAAGAAAAGATCACATCTCCAAACAGAAAACTGGAGAGAGACTAGTGTCCCACAGTCCCTTCTGAGGGGCTTGCCCCTAGTCTAAGGTTCTCCCACGAGGCTTCACTTCTTAAAAGTTTCCACCTCCCAACATCACCACACTAAGGCACAAGCTTCCAACACACCCAAACTACATTCAAACCATAGCAGTCTTGATTTTCCTTTTTTCAAGGTCAGAAAAAAGATAGTTGAAATACAAGGTAATATGTACCAGCTCAGTTGTAAGACTTTGAGGGCTGCCAGGATTCAGAAGAGATAGGAAAAACCTTTATATGAAATTGTCAGGAAAGAGATAATCATTTCAACTGAGACTTAAAAGGATAGTATTTTTTTAAAAAGAGAGAGAGGGATGGTGAGAGAAAGAGAGAATCCAATTTTATTTAGTTTTTCATGTGGCTTTTGTTGCCCCAACATTTTGTTGTGTATGTGGTGCTGGGGTTTGAACCTGGGTCTTTGTGCATACCAGGCAAGCACTATAACCACTGAACCACCACCACTGCACCCTCTAAAGATAATATTTTAAGAGGCAGAGAAATGGGTGTAGAAAGAATGGCTAATGTAGGGACTGGAGCCGTGGCTCAGTGTTATCGCGCTTGCCTGGCATGCTCGAGGACCTGGGTTCAAACCCCAGCACCACATACACAACTAAGTGTTGGAGCAATGAAAACTAGATGAAAAACTAAATAAAGTTAGTTCTTTCTCTCTCTCTTAAAAAAAAAAAAAAAGAATGGCTTATATAGAAAACATATTTGTACACCACAAGAGATCCAACTCAACTAGATGAGAATTTGTGTAGAGAGGCAAAGGAATGTAGTCAATTAGTGGAACACTTGCCTTGCATGTGTGAGGCCCTGGGTTTGACCCCCAGCACTGTGTGGCAAAAAGGGGCGGAGAGAGAAAGAGAGGGGAGAGGGGGGTGAGAGAGAGAGAAAGGAGTTGATAAGACAGACTAAGCATTTTGCAGCTAAACTGTGAAGACAAGAAGGAAATGACATGGCCAAATAGGTTAGAAATCTTAATCTAGCAAACATGTAGGGAGTTCACTGAAGAGAAAATAACCAGAAGCAGATAGGAGGCCATTGAGTTATTGGACATGTGAGAGAGACCCAGAGTGAGTGGCAGCAATGGATTGGGAAGGAGGAGATGGAGTGGAAAGACATTATGAATTGTTAGGATTTCATGACCTTCTACCTTATCAATCATCACTGAGACTATGTTACTTATAAGATAAAGAATTTATTTATTACACTTATTATTTATTACTCATTTTCTATGTGAGGTCTTTACATGTTATCTGTCATTTATTGAGAACTATATACCAAATGTATTTAATTCTTCTGTTAGGTCCATGAGATAGTATTCTGTCTGTTTTACCTATTATAAAACAAAAACTTTGAGAGGTTAAGTACTAGTCATGAAGTGGCAGAACTGGAATTTTTATCCTGGTCTGTCTAGAACCAAGTCTGTATTTTTTCTGCTAGACCACACTGTCTCATATAAGTCTTAAGTGTGGTATTAAAATCTCACTATGACTTAAACCTCATCCATCTCCCACTCTTCCCTTTACTGATTAGAGATCTAGCTAGAATCTCATCCCATTTCTCAAAGCTTTTAGCTCTTCCTATATCTCCATATTTTTTATTGGTATTGCCCATCCTGCCATAAATGTTGAAATGGCCTTATCCATCTGGTAAACTTCCTTCTTTAGGAACCAACTCATCACCTCTTTGCAGGGATCATCCAGATTCCCCTGAGCAAAATTTGTTGCCTGAATGCCCAGAATATCTTGCATTTATTTCTGGTATAGTTCTTACTATGTTGTATGGTATGGTTCCTCATAAACAGGAACACATCTTTATTATCTTTTTATAATGGCAGAGGCCTGACAGATACTGAGTACTTACTCTGTAAATACTTAGTGAATAAATGAATATATGAACATCACTAAGTAATCCCCTACACTATTTGAACAAAATAATTTTAGAAAATGGTGACCAGAAGGAAGAATGAAGCAATTGACCATGAGGCAGTGGGAAGACCCAGGAATTAGAATACTCATATCCTTACCCAGGATCAGTTTTTGAGTAACATAGAAATTCAGCATTATTACCTTGTGCTGGGTCTCCTGAAATTCTTAGCTTTTGATTGATCTGGTTTATATTTACTATAATTTCTTTCAGCCTATAAACCTGTCTAGATTTTTATTTCCCTGTTAATGACCATCTTTAAAAGTTGCCACTTAGTGGGTGGGGATGTAGTTCAGTAGTAGAGCCCTTGCTGTACCTTTACAAGGCCCTATGTTTAATCTCCAGATTCCTCCCTTAAGGAAATTTATAAAATATAATAATTCATCTTAGCAAGATGAAAGCAGAAAGAGTTATTTGTAGTGTGTGTAGTTAAAAAAAGAAAGAATTCAAGAAAGGCAGTCTTTGATCCAAATAATTAGGAGACGTTGCACCAGTCACTTGTTCTCAAACTGTGATAAATAAATAAATGAATAAATAAATAAACTAAAAATATGAATAAAATGAAAGTTGCCACTTAAAGTTATATTCCTTCCTAGAAAATATTCTTATCATGTGTATTTAAATTAATCTGTCCCCCTTATTATAGGTCAGTATATTATATGCCCTGAAATGCTAAAAAATGGAAGTTGGAGATGATAGGCTTAAAATGACTTTGATTTGCTTTTCTGAATTTATATTAATATGCAAGCTTTATGCTTTTATATTTGAAGCTAAATAATTGTTATGTCATATTCTATTTTGCATTTTGTGATATAAGAGGCTAATCAGGGGCTGGTAAGGTGGCTCCTCAGTAGAGTGCTTATGTGAGGACCTGGATTCAGTTCCCATCACCCCATATACAACTAAGTGAAGGAAAAACAAAAACCAGATGAAAAAATAAAATTGACTCTCTCTTTAATCAATCAGTTGCAAAAGAGTCATTTTCTTACAATAAAAAAGAATTACAGGGGCTTTAGCCACTGATTCCTCCCTTAAGGGAACTTATAAAATATAGTAATTCATCTTAGCAAGATAAAAGCAGAAGGAGTCATTTGTAGTGTGGGTAGTTAAAAAAAGAATTCAAGAAAGGCAGTCTTTGATCCAAACAATTAGGAGACGCTGCACCAGTCACTTGGTCTCAAACTGTGATGAAAATACAGACTTTGAAATACATGGAGATCAAAATCTGGCTCTGCTTATAGCTGCAGATCATAAACAAGTTGCCTAGCTTTTCTCACGTATAGAAATTGAGAAAACAGCACCTTGTAGGAATGTGATGAATACTAGAAATATACATTCAGCATTTAGCATAATACCAAATACATAGTAGGCTGTCAATAAACACTGGTCTACATTATTGAGAATTTAAAGAAAAAATTACTTTCATTTATTTAATTTGAGCTAAACTTGTAGCTTATCTTTGTATAAGTAGGAGAAATAAGTGATTTTTGTCTCTATAATGTCAGTCAGTTATCTCCTTAAGAGAATGGTGTATTGCAAGGAAGCTCTTGCTTACTTTTAAAGAAATGTTTCATTATTGCTATCTCCCAAACAATTATCTTTTAGTGTCTCTTTTTTTTTTTTTCTTTTTTTCCATAGAAATCTGGTACCAGCATCAGTGATTTTCTCAGTGAAGATGATGTTGTCCCTTCTAAAAAAATGAATCAGTCAGAAGTTCTTGGCAGATCTTCTAAGGTCCCGGAGTCAAGTAATCAGAAACTGAAGAAAAAGGTACCAGGCAAGAAAAATAGGTAAGCCTGTTTTTGTTGATGCTTGATTACAGGCAAAAGCAAAGGAAGATCTCCTCAAGTGATGACCTGTGTTTGCCCAACAATATCAGAATGATTAAGCTACAGTCACTCAGTAAGCATAGTGATCCTTAAAATGTAATAACATGGGCTAGAGTGGTTGTTCAGTGGTTATTATGCTTGCCTGCCATGCATAAGTATGCGTGTTCAAACCCCAGCCACCACATACACAACAAAGTGTTGGAGCAACGAAAGCCTCATGAAAAACTAAATAAAACTGATTCTTTCTTTCTTTCTCACTGTCCCTCTCTCTTTAAAAAAAAAATGTAATAACATGAAAAGAGAAGTACAATTAAAATGGTTAAGGGAGAGAACAGAATACTTGGTCGTATATGTATTGTGGTCACATCTATGTAGAAAAATAAAGAAAAGTACAAGAATAGTTATATTAGGATGACGGGCAGCCAGAATAAATTTTGTATCCCTTCTGGAAAAATTTAATTCTTAAATATCAGTTTCTGCACTTATGTGGAGATAACTATTAAAATAATTTTTCCCATTTTTTTTAGATTTCTTTCATTATAGATTAGAACCAGAATTCTGATAAAGCCATTTCCACTTATGAATTAAGATGCATGCTGCCCTATCTTTTGGCCTGTACAAGCTGGACTACTTTCATTTTGTGTCTCTTAATTATCCGCCTGCCTGTCTTTATGATCTCCTTGCAGAAATTTGGTTGAACAACAGGTACTCTTAGAAACTCCAGAAGATGCCCAAGTGACAACCTTAAGTGTGGATAGACTGGCCCTTCTGGGTAGAATACATTCAGTCAGAATCATCATTGAGACCATGGGAGTTCCTCCAGATAGCCCCCAGATGACCCCTGGCAAAAAAAACCTTGCTGGGAGACCACCGAAGATGACAATAGCAAAAAAACGGTATGTCTCTAACATGAAAAAGCTACATTTGACATTTTTGGAAAGTGTGACTCATAACTGTTAACATTTTATGATTTGTAATGTATTTTCATGTGCATCATTCAATCAATACAAATGACCTAGGTCTTCCAAGAACTATGCTAGGCGAGTGTGGGAATAAAGAAAATTAAGAAGCAGTCTCTGTTTTTATAGACCTTATAGTTAGCAAGAGAGAAACATTTAAATGGCTCTCTATAACAGTGCTTTACAGGCCAGAACAGCGGTTCATATTGAAAGTGCTGTGGGAGCACCTTGAAGCATGCCTCTCATTCCACCCGACCAGACTTTGAAAGATTTTGAAGAAGAGGTACAGCCTCTGTGGGGATGGAGGTCCTAAAAATGGGCCCTCCAAACATATATAGGATTTATAAACAGAAAATAGGTTTATTATTTTGTTTTTGGTTTTTTTATCTTGTTGGTTTGTTTTTTAATCACTTTTTTTTCCTTTTTTTTAGCACTTTCTTTGTGGAATATAACTTTCCTGTGGGCTTTTCCAAAAGTGGATTGGGAAAGACAGCTTTGATCACTGAGGTTGTTCGGCTAGCCTCCAGTAAAATTACAGATGGAAGTAAGACACAGACTGGTTTTCTTCTTCTTAAATATTTTGACTTTGGAAGAATTTTTGAACACCTAATTACTCATCTGCTTTTGTAGTACCATAGAATCTTAGAGCTAGAAAGAATTTTGAAGTGAATCTCCTTAATTCCTTTATTTTATAAGTGAAGAAACTGACTCAGTGGTACTATGACTGTCCTGATGTAACAGCAGATCAGTAACGTGGCTGAGACTAAAACTCAAAACATTTGATGCTTGTAACTCATGTTCTTTCAACTGTTGTCATTTTTCTTCTTTCATTGTTTAAAACACTTCCATTAAGATATAATTGACATACCATATACTCTTTTGACATGAACAATTTAATGTATTTTAGTACCTTTCCAAAACTGTAGAACCATAACCGTAACCTAATTTTAGAACATTTTTATCCTCTCTAAAAGAAACCCCATATTTACTAGCATTCACTCTCCATTTTCCTCTCCCCGAACTCGCTGACCGCTAATCTTTCTGTCTCTATCAGTCTGTCCATTCTGGATATCTTACATAAATGGAATCAGGCAACATATGATTTTTGTGATTGGTTTCTTTGACTTACCATATTTTCACGTTTCATCCATGTTATGGTGTGTATCATCAGTACATCTTTTTATAGCTTAGTATTGCGTTCATTTATCCATTATCGGTTGATAGACATTTGAGTTGTTTCCAGTTTTTGGCAGTTTTACATAAAAAAGAACATTTGTTTATATGGCTTTGTACAGATTTATGTTTTCATTTCCCATGGGTATATATCTAACCATGTAATTAGTGGGTCATATGGTAACACTGTGTTTTAACTTTTTTAAGAATTGGCAAACCGTTTTCAACAGTGGCTTCACCTGTTAATATTCCCATCAGCAGAGTATATGGATTCCAGTTCTCCTATATTCTCAACTAGCACTTTCTATTATTTTTTTATTCTAACTACTATACTTTATGTGAAGTGGTGTCTCCTTATGATTTTTTTTTTTTTTGACAGAGGGAGAGAGTGAGAGAGAGAATCAATCTTATTTATTCATCTGGTGTTTGTTTCTCTGACACCTAGTTGTGTATGTGGTGCTGGGGGTCCCTTGTGTATGTCAGGCAAGCTCTTTAAGACTGCTGAGCCACAGCTCCAGCCCCTCTCTTTATGATTTTAGTTTGCGTTTCCCCACTGGCTAATGATGTTGAGCATCTTTTTATGTGCTTATTGGCCACTTGTATTTCTTCTTTGGAGAAATATCTATTCAGAACCTTTGCCCATTTTTTATTTAGGTATTTTTATTTGTTTATGGTACTAGGAATTGAATCCAGGGGTGCTTTATCACTGAACTACATCCCTAGTCCTTTTTTTTTTTTTTTTTAAGAGAGAAGGACAGTGAGAGAGAGACAGAATCAATTTTTTTTTGAGATTTTCACATGGCTCTCATTGCTCTGACACTTAGTTGTGTAAGTGGGTTCTGGGGTTTGAACCCATGTACTCGCACATGCTGGGCAAGTGCCATAACCGTTGAGTCACTGCTCCAGCCCTCCTTTTTATTTTTTTATTTTGATACAGTCTCACTAAGTTGCTGAGGCTGGCCTTGAACTTGTAATCCTCTCAAGTTGCTAGAATTACAGGGATGTACCACCAGGCCTAACAAGAATTCTTTTTTCTTTTTTTTCCAAACATGAATTTGTTTTTTTGGATAGTCTATAAATATCCCCCAAGATGATAATTATAATCTTACAAAGGGTACCACACTCCCCTTCTATTTCAACTCCCCAGCAAGCATTCTTGTTCTGGATACATATCCCTTATCAGATCTAAGATTTCTGAGTATTTTTTTTGTACTGTGGGTTGTCCTTTCAGTCTCTAGTTGGCATTGTTGATAGTACAAGTTTTTAATATTCATGTAGTTCAATTTTTCCTATATTTTCTTATATTGCTTGTACTTTTGATATTATCCTCTTTTATTTTAAATGTCTAGTAAATAAAAAATACAAGGATAATATAATAAAATGTTCCTCCAATCCAAAATTACAGCCATTTTTTCAACATAATTTGAGAATATCTTCGCCTTGACTCTCCAGTTTGATTCCTGAACAGTTGATTAGTGTTAGATTTCTTCTGTGGGAGGTAGTTTGAGATGCAAAAGATGTGGTCCTAAGTCTCCTAAACATTCAAGTAACTTTCCCAAGCAACTTTAGATATTTAAAATGTTATTTTGCTATAATTTGTTATTGACTTTTTGAACTAGATAATTCATTCATATAGTTTTTCAGGTTCCATCTTTACAGGCAAACAATATTGTTGCTTTTATGTGTTTCCTGAGTTATTTTGTGCGTATATCAGCAAATGTGTTTCCTTTCTACCCCTGCCTCCATTTTTATGCAAGTGACAGTTACAGAGCACCATATGCACCTTGCTTTTGACATCATGTCTTAGAAAATTTTCCATATCAGGACATAAAGAGCTTCATCATTCCTTTATAACTACATATTATCCTACTTTGCTGCTATGCCATAATTAAAACAGTCCCTTTTAATCAGCATTTAAGTTGTTTCAACCTTTTGTTGTTAAAACCAATATTTAAATAATCTTATACATGCATAATTTCTCAGTTCGCATGACTATATCTGATTACAATTATTAAAACTAAATAAATATTTAACCCTAAAGTAATATAATATGCTCTTTTACAAGGCCATATTATTTCTCTCTCCCCATCACCTTAAAGAAGAATTAGGGCATTTCAAATTTGTCTTGTTTACTTTCTGCCTATATGCTTATATTATCAACAGCAGAAGATGCCCTGGAGATTTGTTCAGAGCACGCAAGGCTGTGTAAACAGTTTTGTTGACTGAAAGTACACATGTTCGATGAGTTTTGCTGTGGCAAATGTGTTTTTCTCAAACGCCCATATGCAAAGAAAAAATATTAGATTCTTTTCTCAGGTCTTACCTTTCTATATCCTTTGACCTAAATAAGACTTGATGAATTTCTTTAAAAAAAAAAAAAGAGAGAGAATCAATTTTATTTAGTTTCTCATGTGGCTTTCATTGCTCTAACACTGTGTTGGGGTTTGAACCTGTGTCCTCACACATGCCAGGCAAGCACGTCACCACTCAGCCAACGCTGCAGCCCCAATGAATTTCTTAAAATATCTCTGAGCCTTGATTTTCCCATCTGTGAAGTTTAAATACATCAGTCTTCATTTTGCTTATATAGTGTTAATTGAAACTCATGCCACTTGAAATTGAGTTCTCAGTTGCCATGGCTCAAGTTTCAGTTAACATAGTACCTGCAAAGCAAGGACTGCCTGTAATTACACAAGGAATTAGTAGACAATCAAAGGTGATAGTGAGTATAAAAGCATTAAGCTCTAAAATAGTAAAGTTTATAAACCTAATAACTAACATTTATTGGGCACTAAAGTACATAGCAAAAATTCTACTCCGTGTTTTATATGTATTAACCATTTAATCAGTACAAAAAAAAGAACACCTACCCACACACAAATTGATGACGGAAGGGGAAACTGATATATAAATTGATGAAGTAGCTTATCTAAAAGAAAACTCAGATGGTATGGTAGAACTAGAAGATAAACCTAGAACTGTTTTGACTCCAAGTCATGTGCTCTTAATTTATATTGCCTCTCATGCACTATTTTTATTGCTGGCCACACTGGTTGAATTCTCCCTATATCCTTCTGAGAAAGATCATTTTGGAAATGTGCAATAAGCATTGAGCCAGGAATTGAAAGACTGGGTTCCAATTCTGATTATATCTTTCACTAATTATGTGAGTTTTGGAAAAATTACTTCTCCTTCACTATTTTTAAGGTAATATGTTGGTGCTTTCTTTTTTTTTTTAAAGAGAGAGGGACAGTGAGAGAGACAGAGAAAGAGAGAAACAACTTTATTTTAGTTTTTTTCGCATGGCCTTGGTTGCTCTAACACTCAGCTGTGTACGTGGTGCTGGGGTTTGAACCTGGGTCCTTGTGCTTGCCAGGCAAGCGCTGAAACCGCTGAGCCACCGCTCCAGCCCTGTTGGTGCTTTCTTAATAATATAGAATGGACTCTAGGTATTTTCAGAATCTCTTCCAACTCTAAAAATTTTTTTTTATCTGAGACATTTCTAGCAACTTATTTATTTGAATTTCTACTTCTACTATCACCCTAACTCACTTTTTGTTTAAAAAAAAATGATAGTAATATATAATAAAGAAACAGAATTCTATGAGAAATACAGTAATAGTATGAAAATATGCCTAAGTAGTAAGAAGAAATCTTAGTAGCACCAGGTTGAGATAGAATTCTGTTCGTACTTTAAGGAGTTTTACAGTACCTAAAGTGCTTTTACATTTAGTACTTTAGTTGCTCTTCCCAGCACACCAATGAAGTATAGGTATTTGTCTTCCTGCCTTTCCCGTGATAGAACACCCAGAGAAACTAATCTCCTAGTGGGTACGGGCTTCATGGGCTCACACCTTTTGTTCATACTTCCTGTATGTGGATCCAGATAGCAAGCAAGCCCCAGGTGCTGCCCAAGAATACCAAGAGAAGTATGCAGAGTCAAGAATTAAGATGGCCAGAGATGAATAGAAAACAGTAGAACAAAGTGGCAACTTGAGTGAATGCCATTGATAGCAGATTCTCTCCATAACTGAACTATTTGTGAAGGCCTTACAAGTAAATGAAAAGTTGTTGAGTTGATCACTAGTAAGTAAAAGAACTGGAGTTTGAACTCATCTCTTTTGATTCTAGTTTCAAATTCCTTTTATTTAACAGTTAGTGCTCTAGCAGCAAATACAAACTAAAATGCTACTATCGCTTTATCCTATTTACACTGGTTATTGCAGAAACAACCCTTTCTTTCCATTCAAAAGATGGACTCTACCCCTCCTAAGATGGCTAAGTAACATCAGTACCTGATGTTTTGTCCCAGTGGCAGTTGAGAGTGTCCTGTTCTTCGGCCAATAGATTAACTCATTTCTATTATTGCTATTTTTAATTCATTCTTCTGTTTATCCTCATTGCTCCATCTTCAGCCAGCTCTCCTTTCTTGTTACACTACCTACCAACTTATCTTTTAAAAACCAACAAATTACCTTAAACATAGTGAAGTGTATAATATGTCTCCTTGTTATATCCTGTGCTCTTATGCTTGGCATTCATTTCTCATAACAAAGCAGAGCAACATAGCACTTGCTTCTCTTCTGCTACTATAGAAAAGGTTTTCTCTCTTGTCTCTGTTTCTTCAATCTTAAAACCTTAATATGTTCTGTGAAATCACACTGACTAGATTCCTGAAAGAGATTTTATATTTGAAAGGGAGGGTGATGTCAAAGCATGGATTGACAATGACTCAGGCTGAATGGGGTGATATGTGCCTTTGTGTGGTTCTCCTTACAGTGGTGAAGTTCCAACAGCGATTCGTGTTTCCAGTCCAGTTTGGTGGCCCAATGATAGAGCACTGGTGGAATTCTAACCTCACTTTCCAAATTTATGTGAAGAAAACTCCACAGAAAAAGGTACATTGAGTGATTTTTACCTTTGCATCACCATTCACACCAGAGATTTAGAGCATACTTAAAATATTCCAGCTTAGGGGCTGGAGCGGTGGCTCAGCGGTTTCGGCACTTGCCTGGCAAGCACGAGGACCCGGGTTCAAACCCCAGCACCACGTACACAACTGAGTGTTGGAGCAACTAAAGCCATGTGAAAAACTCAAAATAAAAAGTTGATTCTCTCTGTCTCTGTCTCTCTCACTGTCCCTCTCTCTTTAAAAAAAAAAAAAAAAAGAAAATATTCCAGCTTACGCTAGGAATTTCTCTAGACCTAAGCAACGTGAATGCTTTTTAGCATGACAGTGATCGTTTATTATGACAGCTGCTACTGCTGCCACTGTCTGCTCTTTGTTATAAGCCAGATATTATGGTTAAAGACTCTACGCGAATTACACATTTAATCACCAAAAACTCTGAATTAGATTTATATTACCTTCATTTCAAAAATGAAAAAACACTGAGAATCAGCGTTAATAGGGGGATGGCTCCCTAGGATACTTGGAGGCGTAGGGAGGGGGATGGGAAGGGGGAGGGTGTATGAAGAACTCATAGGAGTCTGGAGAGTGGGAATAGGGGGGAACCATCCCAGAAGCCGATGTCATTCCTCCACGAGATACCCATTTAACACAAGAGTTCTTCTGGGGGAAACTGCAACAGGTGAAACCCAAGGTGGCCATCCATGTTTTGGCATTACCCCTGGATAACAAAGTATATATACATTGGTTACTGATGGTTTGATAATGTTTCCCCCTCAACTGTATCTCTCTATACTTCTAATAAAAAAAAAATGAAAAAACACAGGGCTGGAGCGGTGGCTCGGCGGTTACAGCGCTTGCCCGACATGCGCAAGTACACGGGTTCAAACCCCAGCACCCACATACGCAACTGAGTGTCTGAGCAACAAAAGCCATGCGGAAAACTCAATAAAGACTGATTCTCTCTCTCTCTCTCTCTCTCTCTCTCTCTCTCTCTCTCAAAAAAAGAAAGAAAGAAAGAAAACACAGGGGTTGGGGATTTAGCTCAGTGGCAAAGCACTTGCTCCCTGAGTTCGGTCCTCAGCCCTGAAAAAAAAAGAAAAGAAAAAAAAGTTAAGTGACATGTCTGTGATAACCCAGTCTAACAAAAGACAGCCAAAACTCAAGTTTTCTCTTTAGCTCCTAAATTCTTAATGTGTTTACTGTGCTTCCTTACTGTAGGGAAGTGATTGTATTGATATAGGTTATACTAGCCTTAATTTGAGATTCTACTTCCTGTTTGCAGGCAGAATGTCTAAGGTATCCAGTTCATATCCATAATAATATAATTGTAGGTAGCAGTTGGCCAACTAATTCCAGGTTTATAAATCCACCTACAGCTGCCACCACATAAATCAATAAACTATGACGTGAGCAGTGTTTACTTCCTTCAGTGAAAGAGTCGTGTGTGTAATCTTTTGACCTCATCTTGGGTATGGATAGCATGAAGAAGGCAACTTGTTTTCCTCAGGTTTTTTTGTTTTGTTTTGTTTTGTTTGTTTGGTTTTTTTTTTAGAGGATCAGTGAGAGAGAGAAAGAGAGAATCAACTTTGTTTAGTTTTTCATGTGATTTTCATTGCTCTGACACTTCGTTGTGTACGTGGTGCTGGGGTTTGAACTTGCGTACTCATGCCTGCCAGGCAATCGCCATAACCACTGAGACACCACTCCAGCCCCTTCCGTTTGTTTTTTTCAGGGGATATGAATAACACAAGATCTCTGTGGAAAATAGCAAAACAGGAAAAGGGGGAAAGTGCATGATTCTACACCCTTAAGACAATCTCAGTATTTCAATATGTTTACATTGGATCATTTTCATGTATCTAATAGCTTTTTTCTAATTGTAAGAAAATCATACTTTTTTTATAGAAAACTTAAAAATGTTTTTAAATTGAAAGTTGTCTGTAATCCCATCATCACAAAATATTAACGTTTATGTGTATCTCTTTTGTTTTTTCAAATGAATACAGGGTTATATAATTTTATAAGCAATTTTAATCCTTTTTCCTCATTTAGCCTTGTCTTGAGAATTTGTTTCATTTTTCTTCAAAAACATGTACTTAATGTTTTCCACATAATTATAAATACTTTCTTTTTTTGTTGTTGTTGCAGATGGACACAGTACCTTTATTTTATTCATTTATTTTTATGTGGTGTTGAAGATAGAACCCAGTGCCTATACTACTATATATATAATTTAATATCTTTTTTTATCAAAGATATAGCAATATTATTCATATTATTATAAGCTTTTAGTGAATATATTTTTGATGTCTGCCTATTATACCATTATGTGGATATGCTATATTTAACTTAAAATTCTTGATTATTGATATTGATATATTGATATCTAAGTTATTTTTAATTATTAATTACTTTTAACATTTTTATGCATAAGCTTTTTATTTACTGTTTATTGTTTCTTCTTTTAAGAGAAAGAGTGAGAGAGAAAGAATCAATTTTATTTATTTTTTCATCATTTTTTTCCTGACAATTAATAATGCTTATGGTGCTGGGGTTTGAACCTGGGCAAGGGCTCTATCACTGAGCGACCACTCCAGCCTGTTAATTGTTTCTTTAGTGTTAATTTCTTTCTTTCTTTTTTTTTTTTTTCCCAGGGCTGAGGACCAAACTTGGGGCTTTGCACAGGCTAGGCAAGCGCTCTGCCCCTGAGCTAAATCCCCAACCTCTTTAGTGTTAATTTCTAAAAGTGGAAATACTGAACCAAATAATATGAATTTTCAAAGCTCTTCATATTAACTACCAAATTTACTGTCTAAAAAAAAGTGTGTTGCCAATTCATATTCCAGTTTTATTCACATGGAAGCTTTTTGTTTCTCCATAACTTTGATAACTACTAAGTTGTAATTTTCTTAGCTTTAATGGCAAGTTTGTTATCATCTAAATTTCATTTTCTATTTTTAATAGTAAAATTGAACATTTTGAGTATAGAAAAATGTAATCCTCCAATCTCTTTGTTGTGTTTGAAATCCTCCACAATCTTCCAGGGAGAACTATGGAAACCCAGAAAGGGGACCAAAATATGATAATCTAGAATCCCTCTTAGAGTTGCCTCAGTCAAGGAATAAATCTTTGTACTTAATAAAGCATGTGTTCTTTTATAAACTATCATAAGTTGACACTTCAGTTAAAATCCCCTGTGGCTGGGGGCTGGAGTGGTGGCTCAGCAGTTTCTGCACTTGCCTGGCAAGCACGAGGACCCAGGTTCAAACCCCAGCACCATGTACACAACTAAGTGTTGTGTTAGAGCAGCTAAGGCCATGTGAAAAACTAAATAAAGTTGTTTCTCTCTTTCTCTGTCTCTCTCACTGTCTTTCTCTCTTAAAAAAAAAAAAAAAATCCTCTGTGGCTCCTCTTTAACCTGAACCTTTTCTTTCCTTCTTGCCTCAGCCAGAAGTTGTTGGATCTGCATCACTTCCTTTGCGAGCCGTCGTTCAGTCAGAGTTGCTTTCTTTCAGTGATCACCTTCCAGTGCAACAGGAAAGCGGTCAGACTCCTCTCGGCCCCCTGAAGGTACATTGTTACACAATCAGAAGGTCAGAAATATTTCCTGAGCATGTTATATTGGCTGGCACTGAGAATATAGAAGTGAATAAGAAAAGCAAGTTTTCTACTATTATGGGGCTTCTCCTGAGATGGGGCAACAGAAGTGCTGTGAAGGAAATGAATGATATGTAATATGGTAGTGAATACCTGATGTGAAGTAGTACGCAATAGTCAGGCAAGCTTTCTCCAAGGAAGTGACATTTAAGGTGAAATTTGATGAATGAGAGGAGAAAGTTAAAAAGCACAGAGTAGATCATTCCAAAAAGAGGGAATAACACATGCAAAGGCCCTGAAGGACAAAGAGCTTTGTTTCATCAAAGGACAGAATGTTACCACAGGATAGTAGCAAGAGAGAAGTATAGAAAATAGTGTTGGATAAGCAGGGAGGAGCCATATAATTCAGAATTTTCTAGGTCAAAGTAAAAAGGAAGGGACATTGAAGCATCCCAGTGTTATCATCTGATTTACATCTTTTACATGTTTCTGTGTGATCAGTAGACTGGGGCGCAAGAGAAAATGGGGAGGGGCTGGAATGGTGGCTCAGTTCAAATCTGGACCCAAATATGAACCCCACCACCTCATACACAACTAAGTGTCAGAGAAATAAAAGCTGAATAAAAATGATTCTCTCTCAGAGAGAGAAATGAGGACGCTATTGTATTAGTCTCAGAAAGAAATGATTGATAATGGCTTATACTAGAGTTGTGGCAGTGAACAAGGAAAGAAGTAATAGTGTGTACCTGATGGAGTAAATTCTGATGTATAATTCACTTGAGAAAGGGTTCTTTCCTTATGTTCAGAGGCATCAGAATTTCTTAGGTGGCAGAATTTGAATGTATGGCTTCAGTACAACTTTGCTTAGTGACCTGGTAAGTTTTAAAGATCTTCATAGTCATGCCTAAAATATCCACATGGCTCCCAAACACCCAGAGGATATGAACCCTGCCTGCTACTTCATCCTTCTCTGTCAGTAGCCATGCCAGACTATGTAAACAATTTTCCAAGGTACTGTGTAGATTCGTGCCTCCATGTTTTTCTTTTTATTTTCATACTGCTTTCTCTTCTTGAAAGCCTCTCTATTTTCCTGGTCTTCCTAATAAATACTACTTAACTTTTTCTTTTAAGAGAAAGAGATAAAGAGAATTAAGTTTATTTAATTTTTCATCTGGCCTTTGTTTCTCCACCACTTAGTTGTTTATGTGGTGCTGGAGTTCGAACCCAGGTCCTTGCACATGCCGGGGAAGTGCTCCAACCACTGAGCCACCATTCCAGCCTACCACTTAACTTTTAAAGACTTACAGGATTATTATTGCAAAATATGATACGACCTTACTTTTCTGCTAACCAAGTTTTATGTTTTGCCTGCATGGTGCATTCTGGACTGCAAGATTTAAAATCTGAAGCGGCTGTCTGGTGGCACACACCTGTAATCCCAGCAACTCAGAAAGCTGAGGCAAAGGACGATCACAAGTTCAAGGCTAGTTTGGGCAACTTAGTGCAACCCTGTCTCAAAATAAAAAGGGCTGGGGATGTAGTTCAGTTGTAAAGTGCCCCTGGGTTTAGTCCCCAGTACTGCAAATAATAAAAAATTAAATAAAATATGAAAGAGGGAGTAAAAAGGATTGATGAACTAGAAATTATTTTCTGTCCTGGCTTTGTTGACAGTACTACTATACTAGATTGATTGCTTCATGTGTTTGATAGAGCAAAATAATGGTAACATCTGTGAGAGTTCCGATAAAAGGAACAGTAAGAATGCTTTATCCCTAGTAATTAAGTCTTACAGATAGCAAGTGACCACTTCTTTTCTTCAGATTCATCATTTATCCTGCATCCTTTTTCTTTCTTACTTTTTAGCATTTTTAACTTTTATTTTGAAGAACTTCAGAGTTTTCAGAAATAGTATAAAAGTAGTACTAAGAGCTCCCATGGCCAGACTCACCAGTTCTTTGTTCTTT